>NW_015149022.1:246598-282955 GCF_001465965.1 Polistes dominula | reverse complement strand
TGTAACGACATTACTACAACGTATATAATATATATATGTATATATTATATACTTGTAGAAAAAATTGTTTCCATTTTTTTTATGTATTTAAGATATTATCATTTAATTAAAGAATCACTTTTGATAGGAGAAGAAACCAGTTTTGAAGCATCTTAGGCCAGCAGCAGCTCCATCGAGGGAATTAAGCCAAAGTTTGTCGGTACGTTTTAATGCTAATAAGAGGCTCGTCATGGAGAAAATTCAAGTTGAATTAAATACAGCGGATTCTACTGAATCAGAACCTAAACCTTGTAAGTTTTATGACATATACGAATATTATACAAGTAACAATTATTATTATTATTATATTAATATTATTTTAATTATATAGATATGCCACATGTCACTGACGAACACATGGGGGTTGTGATGTCTCTATTCCAAAGAAACGATAATAACCAAAAGTTTTTAGTTACTTTAAATGGATATAATAATAATCATACAAAAGAAAAAACTAGTTCTGATGACGAAGAACGTTTAGAAATGGAGGTAACGTAAATCGTTAATTCAAATCATGAAACTGAAATATTTACTTCATCTATTTATTTATTTACTCTTTGTTTTGTTTAGGTAAACGAAGACGATGAAATGGCATTGTTAACAGTACAGAATGATACCCTTGTACCAAGTGATTCGGATCCAAACGTTCTACGGATAACTGACTTGGATGATGATGCTGATTCAATTATAAAAGATATAAATGAAGAGAATAATGAAAATTGTAACATAGAAAATGTAGAAGTTGTTGAGAATATACAAACAAAGAGAAGAAAATTGAGTCCAATAGTATACAATAGATCTCACTCACCAAGTCCAGTAGAAGTAAAATCTACAATAGTTTATGGTAGTAGTGTAACGACGACTAAACGTAAATATAATTTTATTATAACATTTAAACAAACAAAAAATTAATGATGATCAATAATAATTACCGTATTTTTTCTTTTTTTTTTAGGTAAAAAACCAAACATTGAGAGCAGTGTATCAACGGTGATCGATAAATCAAAAGAAAAATGTCGATATTGGCCTAATTGTACTCTCGGAAACAAATGTGCATTTATGCATCCCACAGTTATATGCAGGTAAATATTAACAAATTATTATTTCAATCTTAATCGTATTACGTATATTTAGTAAAATATTTATTGAATTATTTAAACAGTGCATTCCCGGCTTGTAAGTTTGGAGACAAATGTGCGTACAAACATCCCAAATGTAAATTTGGATTATCTTGTACAAAATTAGGATGCGCATTTTCTCATCCTACTCAACAATGCAAATATCATCCTTTCTGTAACAAACCTAATTGTCCATATTCACATCCTGTAACGACACACGCAGTGCTTGTACCCGAAGCAAACACTCAAAGAGCTAAATTCACATGGCGAAGAAGCGATTGAGTAAACAAATATTTGTTAGATCTTATTAATGTGAGATTTTAATAGATCTCTTAAGGATTAAATTGTACATATTTTAATTCGTTCATAATATTAATAATAATAATAATAATTACATAGACTTATTGCCAACTTTGTACAAAAAATGGGAATGAAACAAAAAGAAAAAATATTAAACCGAAAATTAGTATTTGAGTCTTTCACGATTTATCTACATTATTATACGTATTATTATATATATATAATAATATATATATAATAATAATATATATAAACGTATGTATATATATATGTATAGAATACGTGCTACACAAAATGTAATTTGCATTTGTTAAATAGATATAGTTTCTTTTACGAACACGCCGCTTCAAATATTGTGAATAATATTCAATTTATTTCATCATTTACCATTGCAATGAAATAAAATATTGTTCACCTTATATTGACCGGTATATATTGACCGGTACTGAAAGTCTAGAAAAAAAAAGAAAAACATATTAAATAATATAGATAACTTATTATACACATTAAACACACATACACACACATATGTAACAGTTAAAAATTTAAATGAATTCAAAATCGTTAATAAGAGTTATAAAATGATGTGTGAATGAAATAAAAAAGAATAAAATAAAATAAAATTCCCATTGACAAATTATGGAATAAAAAAAAGATAAAAGTAGACAAATAATATATTGTATTATGCTTATATATATTAAATAATTTTTGTTGTCTATATCCTATTACCTTAAAAGTTTCAGTTTTCGCATTAACAGTTTAGAGTTGAAATATTTTTAAAAAATCTGTACGTTTAATTAACACTAATATTCTTATTAAAGAATTATTATAGTTTTTATTGCATTCAATTAAATAGTGAGATGTAGGAAATAGAGAATATAGAGGTTCCAACATATTTCTATCACACCAATAATTATCTTGCATGTATAATATTAATTAATATTAATATAATTCATATCTTATAATAATTATATTTGCACATTTGAAGGTTCTTTATTTATATTACCTCTATTTTACATAATATTATTCTGGAAAGATTTAATTTGCAAAATTATGAACTGGAAACTATTTATATTTAAATAAAATTAACTCTGGAGCAAAGGGTTGATATGAATCATTTAGTTGTGATTGACAAGTATACTCGTCATGCAGAAAAGTAAGGTAATAACCATTTATTATTTAAATTGTAATTTTACTGAAAATTACAAAATATTCGTCAATTTCAAGATATTTCAAATATATGAAAACAAGGATAAAATAAAACGGAACCAAAAATATAAATAATTATTATAAAAATATTGTATAAATAATATTAAGAAAGTAGAACAAACTCGGTCGGCTAGTTAAACCTAACGTTGCGCGTTTAATCTAGAAATATTTTCTAGATTTATATACCATATCTTTAAAAAATAATCCTACATAAAAATGTTTACATTAGAATTATAGAAAGAAAATATTAGATTTAGTATGTGAAATTATCATTTTTGTATTGTACCTTTGCATTGTTCTTTACTAAATATCATTCAACAACGGCAGATTTAATTTGATTAAGTAATTACTTTTTTAAGTAGTTAATTTTTTACTTTCATATATGCAAACTATTTGATTAAATTAATGAAATAAATATCAGTAATAAAATGATTAATTTAATACAAAAATAAAACAGATACAATTTAGATACATACTTTTCAAAAAGGTTACCAAAACTAACTGGTTCATTAATATTAATTAATATTATATATGTTATATATATGTACATGTATATATACATACATGCATAGAATTGAAAAACCCAGCACTTCATTTCTCAGCGGACCAGAGAAACACAATTGTTTTGAAAAATATGTAAAGTATTACAAAATAAATCGTACGTATAAAAAATAAGAGATTAAAACTAAAATAATTCATTAATTAAAATTTCTATATATTATATAATTTATCTTCTAATTTAAATTTGAAAATTTTCTAATTTTTGATGTAATAGAAAATCGCTTTCTCTGACAATAGCTCCATCAGACTTTGTCAATGATTTTTTTAAACTTTATACATTTGTAGGGGTCCATCAGAATTATAAACTGTGGAAGCAATAAGATCTACAAGAAATAAAAGGTTCTAAACCTATTACACATTAAAGGGTTGAAAAGTTTTGAACTTACCATTAGGAGTTTTTTCAACCACAAAGAGGTTTGAAAAATGTTGAGCTTTACTCATGTATAATGTAATGAACTTTTTATTTTCTTGGTAATAGCTATGTATTCGGTCTTACTGTTTGCACATTGTATATGGGACCTAATAAATCCCAAAACTGTGTGAATTTAACAAAAAAATTGGTATTAATTAACGTTATTGTGTGGAGCTATTGTAAATCAAATCAAAAATATGAAAATAAAAAAAAATATAAATAAACGTGAAATATATAATATATATATAAAATACATACATATGATTAATTAAATTTATTCCATATATGGTTGGTCATTAAATTAAATTTTATATTATATAGGGCAGTTTTAATTATGCATTGAAAATAATCTATTTATTATATATCGATGAACTTCTTTCTTGTTATTTTTTATTATAACACACAGAGAACAATTTCGAGTACAAGTCCACAAGTGGATTGATGATAATGATGATGATGATTATGAGTGACGATAATGGTGATAATAATAATAGTAATAATAATAATAATAATAATAATAATAATAATAATAATAATAACAATACCAGCTTAATGGTGAGAAAGTAATACCTACTTGCACAAAATAATAATAATAATAATAATAATAATAATAATAATAATAATAATAATAATAATAATAATAATGCATTTGGTTAGGTTAACATAACAACAGCGATTAATTAATTAATTAATTAATCAATTTTTGATGAAAATTCTCATCAATGATTTTTCATCTAAACTTTGTTAAATAGTAATAATAAAAAAAAAAAAAAAGAAAAAACATGCATCTAATGTAAATGCATTTTTATGTTAAGCGTGCACTAGCAATTAAAACATTCTAATCAAAAAAATTATTAATAATAATTATAAGAATAAGCCGTTTTATTCTTCTTCTTCTTTTATTCTTTATTTGCATTTCGTTTTGTTAATTTAATGTTTAGTTTAATTACACTGAATTTTTTTGTATTAATTACGTTAATAGGTTGTTTATGTATGCATGTATATTTATATATATGTATGTATGTATCCGTATTTTGGATTTTTTTTTCGATATTAGATTAACATGTACGAAAGTTGAAAGAGAAATGAAAATTTTGATGGAAAAAAATAGGAAAGAAAATTGACAATTCGTATTAAATAATTTAGAGAATTGTTTTTTAATATTTTTGAATGCGAATCTTTTGACGAAAATTTTCAATGTTRTTTACGTATTTTATTTCTTTTTTTTATTATTGTTATTATAATATGAATAATAATTCTCAAATAATCGATTATCACGGTAAAACTTTATCTTTGAATATTATTTCAATTTCTTTTTTATTTATTTATTTTTTTCATTTCAATACGAATAATAATTTTCAAAATAATTGATCGTATCAAATGGATTTCAAATTTGAAAATTTAATCTTACTATAATGTTTTTAATTGTCCCATGTAAACGTAAAAAATTCTATATTATTACTGTATACATAAAACATAGAATATTCTAACGTGTAATCTATTTTATCGCGATAGAGAGAGTGTTATTTTTTATTTATTTATTTAATTCATTGCTTCTTGTTTACTTTATTTCAATTTTCACGTTCCTTCATCTTTCTTTTTTCTTTTGTTACTACTTTTATTAAAATTACGAGTTTATTTAAGAGAATCGTCACACTTGAGGCTTATTTGGACCTTTCCAACCATAAACATGTTATATCTATATATGTGTAAGTATGTTAATTCATACACTCAATATTATTTTATTATTTTTTCTTATTTATTTCCATATTTTTCCTTCCTATACCTTTTTTTATTTCATTTAAAATATGTATATTGTTTTAAATTTAATTTTTAACTCCGTTGTCTCGAAATAATTGCATTTTAGTTGCAATAAACAAATCTGAAAATAAACAAAAACAAAAGATGATCGGATAAATGGATAAATTACACACACTCATACACACACAGAACAAACATACTCAACTACATTCATTCATTTCTTTCTCACAAACTWTTAATTAATTAATTTTTTTGTATAATAATCATAAGTTTCGTATATAAATCTATTTTATTAATATTATTATTATTATTGTTATTATTATTAATATTATTATTATACTTATTATAATTAATATTTTATTATCGTTATTATTATTATTATTTTAATTAAATGTACTGAGCAATGTTCGGCAGTATTTAATTCAATAGACGATTAATGATTACAATTCGAAATATTTCATTATCAATCGCAATTATAATTGCTATATGTGATAATGATTAATCATTATATAAATAATTATTATTTTAAATCGAATTAAGTATTGCCTAACAGTCGTACTTGGGGCACTTCGAGAAATCTTTCCTTCTTTTTCTTTTTTTTTTCTCTCCCTCTCTCTTTTTATCAGAATTACATACAACCTCTCTCTCTCACATTCTCTCGCATATATCACACGCATATTATTTCTCATCGTTTTAAACGTAATAACACACATTATAATTCATTACACACTCACGTACTTATTATTTATCTAATTTTAATGGATTAAAAAAAGAAAAGAACAAAAAAAAAACGAACATTTCGGTGTCAAGGCTTTTACAAATTGTTTATAAGTTTATCCTATTTTTTTTTCCTATTTTCTTCCTATTTTTTTCCTATTTTTTTTCTTTTCTTCATTTTTCTACATTTCTCGACGATTAATCAATCTCAATCAATTAATTTAATTTAAATAATATTCACTATTTAATATAAGGATAGCACATTTGGACTTCTCGTTTTTATTTATTTTTTTATTCAAATGTCAATAAAAATGATCGCAGGAAAAGAACAAAAAAATTAGGAACGTCGTCTTTAGATTTAATATTATAATAATAATAATAATTATTATTATTATTTTTATTAGTATAATTATTATTACACGTCATCGGTGTGCGTGCGTGCGTGTTTTGCCCATCATCGTGCAGTCGAGTTAATTCCATTTTGTTTCGTTTCTTCATTTATTTATTTATTTATTTAAATCTATATTATTATACTCTTTTCGGGAAAGAGTATACATTTATTTTTTATTTATCAAAATTGTATAATATACGATCGTTATAATATAAAAGATCTTCACATTTACGACAACCCTGTTCCTATTTGGTGCATTAATTTCTTTTTTTTTTTTGCACAATATTTGCAATTTCCTTTTTTATGTTGTTGTGTATTTTTTTGCTTTTTCTCCTATTATTTATTTATTTATTTATTTATTTATTTGCTAAGAAACAATAATGACGATAGAAATTTATTTATATGAATAAATGTATATTGCGTACACACATACACACACACGTGTAAATTAATAATTGTTTTCTACTTAGATATGTTTTTTTTTATCTTTTTTATTTTTAAACAAACACGCAATATCGATTGATGATAAACAAAAAAAAATTTGCAAAATAAAAACTTAAAACAAAAACTACACGCATTTTTATTTAGTTTTTCTTTTTCTATTTCTATTTCGTTCAATAAAATATTTTAAACATAATGTGTGTGTATGTGTATGAGTGTAAATATATATATATATTTATGTATAATATAATATAATATATAATATAATAATATATTATATATATATAATTACAAGTAATTATTTAGTTTGTTTAGTTATTATTATTATTATAGTTCTAATATTTCACTAGATTTTTTCTTTTTTTTTTTCTTTGTTTACTTTTATTTATATATATAATATATATTTAATGTCCTTTTATTAGCGAATTCGCGAAAAATGTTACCAATTCGCATAAATTTTATTATAGTGTTTGGTTTTTTTTTGTTGAAGAAATTTCGTACGTGCGATATCTGATTATTGGTGACGATTCGATTAATGATGATACGAGCTCAGTTTCTTTTTGATTTTATCACAGGAGCTCTCTCTCTTTCTCTCTCTCTCTTTCTCTCTCTCTCTCTCTCTCTCTCTCTTTCACTTTCAGCCTTTTTAGCAAGGTTTGTTGTTGTGTTTTTTTTTTCGTTTTATGTCGCACGACGTTTTGACACTTTATTCAAATGTATTTTAATTATATGCATTTTTAAATTTGGGCCAATGAGTTTATCAATGACAAATTATTTGTATTAGTTACGAGAAGAAAGAAAGAAAGAATGAAAGGAAGGAAGGTAGAAGATAAAGAAAACAAAAATATTGTAAATTAATGAAAAAATATGTTGAAAATATTTTTTATTAACCCTCTATAACACTCTATCGCAATTTAAAAAAAAAACACTTAACTTAAACATTCATTTTATTTTATCGAAACAAAAATTATTAAGTATGTTTCAGATGTATTTTAAATATTTTTTAAGATCATTAAATTGTAATTATAGTACAAATATTGTAAAATATCACATTACATCAAATATTTTTTTGTAAATAAGAACAAAAAGTTAGGTTATAGAGGATTAAACGAACATAAAAATGTAGACAAAAACAAACAATTTTCTTCTTTTATTTTTCTTTTGACAAATCTAATTTAACGAAACGAAATATCAAAGGGTCAAGTAAAATAATTCTAAGAAACAAAAGAATAAACAAAATACATTCTCTTCTTCTTCTCGATTCGGTCACAGAGTAACTGAATAATTCTATTTCACTTTGGAGAGTTCAATGCTGGATCATAAAACGTCAATTTTCGTATACTCAGAGTTTTTAGTATATCATAGTTCTTCTTTGTATTTATTTTTATATATCGCAATTTATAATCAAATTTACTTTTAATTAATTAGATCTAAGCACTCGTATCGCGTAAAGATTCTCACGTTGATAATAGAAATAAAAAAATAGATAGATAGATAGATAAGATCGATCAAAGTATTTAATCGAGCGTCTAAAAAAATTAATCCTAAAATGTCGAATATAAAAAAAAATAGGGAAAAAGAAATAGAAGAAGAAAATATACTTCCTATAGTATATTTATACTATACATATATATATATATATATATATATTCTAATTTATACTATAGTATATATATTATATATTTATACTATATATATAGTAATTTATACTATAGTATATAGCATATTTATACTATATATATACTAATTTATATTATAGTATATAGTATATTTATACTTCGTATAGTATATTTTCTTATTTTTATAATAATATATATAAAAACTCACTTCGTAATTATCGTCGATGAAAATTTCGCTAATATAACGAAAAAGAAATGGCATTTTTTTTTCTCGATCACTAAACTTATCAATTTCACGACAATAACTATGACAACAATAAAAACAACGACGAATACAAGGATCGTCGATGTTAGATTGTTGAATGAAAAGGAGTTACTGTTGTTATTCTCTTAAAAAGAGATATTTACACTGTAGTACACTGCTCGATTATAATAAAGCCATGTATGATCACAGCCACTCGGTGAGACATCCACCAAACCACATGACAACTATTGGCACCAGGTACGTCGTCAATGCTCGTGACAAAGATATTTTTTGCCTGGTTGCTCCACTATCAGCTGTGGCCGTCGTATTGCCATGTTTCTTGGTATTGTTGTTATCATTGTTTGATGTTGTATCAACATCTACACTTGGTGGTACTTCTTCCGGACCTCTATTAGGTGTTGGTTGATTCGGTGGTTGTTCTGGTGATGAATGGTCACCACCGTAACCTGATCCTTCCACGAAATGATCCTCGTTGTCTATACCTTCCGAACCGTCACCTGATCCACTTCCGGATCCGTACGTTTCCTCTGCAAATGAATATTTTCAAACAAAACAATTATATTAGACTCATGAGAAATTTCTGGTTAAATTTGATACGGAATATGATAAGTCTAATGTTTAATATTAGGTAGAAACTAGGATTTTTATTTTTGGAATAACATAAATTCCATGAAATACTAATATTCTTTTCAAGGATTTAACAAGTATAAGTTAACTGTACCTAATATGAAATACCTAATTTATTTCATCATTTGTTTAAAATCAGGTATTTTATATTAATTATGGTTATCCTACATAATAGGTTTGAGGATTATATCTTATATTGATGTGAATATTAAAATTGAATAAATAATGTTTAATACTAGGGATTTAGACAATAATACCTACCTGTATCTAACCAGTCAATATCTTGACCATTAAACGCTGACCTAAGCCTGTTCGTGATCGTCGTCAGAGCAAAAATTTGATCCCTCACGATCGTTGGTCTTGGTCCGCTACTTCGTACTTCTGGATTTAATGGTTGCGTCTCTCCATCCGAAGATACTGGATAGATATATCTACAAAAAAATTACTTATAACAAATCAGTCCAATAAAACATACAACTTGATTTGTTTTTGCAAAAAATAAACAACAGTAAACATTTTCTAATCATTAATCAAAAACAATTCCAATTATAAATGTCATAAGTGAATATATTTAAAAAATTATATAAAAATAAATAAAAAATTTGTAATCAATAATCAGAAACAATTCCAATTATAAATGTAATATTTAAAATGAGTTAGAAATTATGATAGATACTTATCTTGTTGGATTGTACTTACTTATCAACGTGAGTACCATTCCAACATTCCTTAGTATTGCTAGGTGGTTGTACCAAACCATCGTTGCATAACTGATAGGGTAGGTAGACCCAGAACTGTCGAGAGTCTCTTACCCTCTGTCTTATCTCCTTGACGAGCTTGTCCAGTATCGCAGCAGTCGAGGAACGATCCTCACCTGATGTTTCCTGATCAAAGTTCAATGACTCAAGTTCGAGTTCTCTGTTATCTCTTCTTCTTCGTCTACCCAACACAGGACGACCACATCCTGTGAATATCCTTTGCGAAACATCGCTACTGCTCTCTTGGAAGTTCATTATCGCTTCGGATATTTTCAAGTTTATTGGTTTCATCAACATTTCTATATTGAATGGACCCAACAAACGATCTGCCACTTTGTCAAATGCCTCTGTTTAAATACAAAATTTATAAAGAAATTTTAATTTAAAAAAATGTGTGTTAAGTTGGAGTGTTGTGATTAAAAATCAATGAAGAATATAAATTATGGTATAATATTATTACTGACCAACGAACTGATTCCATTCCCCATCAAGCGCCACGTGCTGAGCTAAACAACCCTTCATTACGTTCGCACACATGTCGCCGCAAGCTAACACCTTGCCTGCGATCCCGCTACACGAGAGACAAGCTGTCATTCTTGTCAACGCTGATGCACATTCTGGTGATGATTTCAACTACAAATATATGTATATATATATACACATATATATATTATATAATTATTATGATAGTAATGAATAAATGATGAAAATCAATAAGATCAATAACACAACTAGGTCGTTTATATTTTAATGGTTGTAACTTTGACAGGACTGTATTTAATATAATATTAAAATTTTTAACAAAGTGAGCATTCACTTTCTATGAGGATAATATTTTTAAATTTTATTTATTACAAATAATAATGTAATAAAAAAATAAAAATTTATAAAACTATTTATTGGTTTGATCAGTTGATAATGTCGGAATTTACAGAAAATAAATAGTAATATAATATTTTACTTAAATAATTTAAATAAAATAATACTATAGTGTTATTTAGATATATGATTGTAGTTGATAATATAAAATATTAGTATAATTTTATTTAAAAATTTTTAATAAAAAAAGAAATACTATAGTGTTATTTATTTTTTTTTTATATAAGATATCAAAAATTGGTTTAAATAGAAAATAAAATAGTTTAATGATATTTATGAAATATATTACCGTTTGCATATTTTTTAGAACATCTGCAGCAACAGTAAGTGCCTGACTAAAAGCTCTTGTAGAAACAAAAGATCTTTTAATCTGAACGCTCAGTTTTTGTGGTACATCACCGAACGGCCTCATTTCTTTCATATGTTCACCAACACATTCCAAGTATTTATTGTCAAATTTATATTGACTGTTTAATACAGTAAACATTTTTTGATAAAGCGTGTTGAAGAAATTATACATCGTGTCGTCGAGATCGACCTAGAAAATAGACAAAAAAAATCTATATTTGTTAATTAATTCAAATTTTGGTTGTACAATAGAATTTAATGTAAATGCAAGATGATAAAGTAATACAATTCAACGAGGAAACTTACTGTTCCTTTAGCATAATAATTCTCAAGTTCCTTGAAGAGATCCGTGAATACGTAAGAGTTTTGTTCATACAAAATTCCGTAAGTTTTCTTGAACATCTCGTGAAAGCCTTTCTTACTGGTTGCTAAGAGCTCCTTGAAAAAGGCTGCAAGCGAAAAACAAAATAAAAATCAAAATTAAGTAGTTAGGTGCGCTTTCAAATGTGGAACAAGTTTTAAATAAAAATACAAAAATCAAATGTTTTAAAGGTTATAAATAGGTTTTTTTTTTAGGTCAATTGCATTGTAGTTTATAAATAATATTTAAAATAGTATTTTTTTGTAATTATCTTTACATTTAGAAATATTCATTTAATTTTATAAATTTTTTGAGAAAACTTTTAAAGGAAGATACAAATATAAAATGTTATAATAATAAAAATAGCTATTAATAAAAGTAACACAATAATAAATAAATAATTGAATAAACCTCATAAACATTTATTTATTTAAATTGTCAAGTAATCAGAATTTAATACTTCATTCAACATTTAAAATGGGAACAATTGATATCAGGAAACAGTTCATCTAAATCCATTTATATTTTCTTTCAATGAACAAATAAAAATAGAACATAAATGAAGAAACACATTTTGAAACAAACAAGACAAGTTATAAATAAAAAATACAAAAAAAACATTATTCTTAAAGTTTAACGATTGCATTTTTAGTCGCATAATGTCATTAGTTTTACTATTTTTATCTTTCATTATCAATCCTCTAAAACGGAACAATTTAAAAGAGGAAATTATATTTCAATTGAGCTTTTTAGATGATGGAATAAAAATAGGACAAAAATTAACTAGAAAAATAGTTATTAACCCTTATTCGGTCATAAGTCACGTGAGAAGCGACAAGAAGTTTACAAATTAAAAATATTTTATTAATAATTAGATAATTAATTAATTTCATATATTTGTAGTATTCCTTTAAAAAAAATAAATAAACAAATAATTTTTAATTAATAATAAGTTAATTCTAATTTTTAATAAATAATACTACTAATAATATATTACTATAAATAACTATAAATAATATTATAGTTATTAATATATAAATAAATAATATAAATAATTTATAACTATAAATAATACTGAACAATTTTGTTGCATATATATCAAAATACAGTATACCTGTAATTATTAATTCTACTGACCCTTATTATTGGATTAATTTTACTAAAACATATTACCCCGTAATATATTTCTTAACGTCAAAAATAAGTTACCAAGATGACATTGAAAAACTTAAGTGCAAACATCAAAATCTACGAATTTGAAACTTGCAATGATGTGTAACTTTGTGAAAGGGTTAAGGGATAACAAAGTTAAGGGAAACATTTAATATTGTCTTACAATGTAACTTTTCTTCAAAATATTTCTTTCCTATTATTTCTTAACTTTTGAGTTTAATGTGCCAATGGAAATGTTTAGCACTTAGGTTTTATCAATTGACTTGATTCACCCTACTACGCAAAAAGATTCGTTTCTAATTGTAAACCAGCCCCTACACCAATAGAATGAGTCATTCAACTATCTCCCTTATTTTATCACCAATTCTGAAAAGGGAGCAATTAAGTTGATGGGAGAATAATCGTTGATTTAAAAGTTGGTTTTCTTCGTTCATTCAAAGAGGTGGCACATAAGAATGGTTCGATCAATGATACGGATCGCCGGTTGATGAAAAGAGAAAGAAACGATGAAAAGAAAAAGAGAGGAGGAAAGTTAGAAAAGGGAAGGTTTGAGAGTTGCGAAATAAAGAAAGAGAAAAAAGGAGAAAGAAAGAGAAAGAATAAAAAGATAGGGTCTAAAAAATAAAATGTCTAGGGGTAGTAGTACTCGAAGCACGCGGTAACAATGGCAGCTAGCTTTCCCTCTCTTTTCCTTCCCTTCTATCTTTCTCGTTCTCTCTTTTTCGTCATGCTTCACAAGCCAAACCACCCTCTCTCTCTCTTTCTCCTCACAGTCACACACACACAGTCACCAATAAACCAACACTTTTCTATGAGAATGAGATAGAATATGAGTTTGTAAGTGTAAATGAGTTATAAAGAAAAAAAAGTAAGAGAGAGAGAGAGAGAGAGAGAGAGAGAGAGAGAGAGAAAGAAAGGGAAANAGAAAGAAAGGGAAACAGACAGAGGAAGAGAAGGCAAGTCCTCCGTCACGTACGAGTGGGATAGGTCCGTATGATATGCAGCCATTTGCATACATGAGTTATAAAGATAATCTTCCGAGAGAGAGAGAGAGAGAGAGAGAGAGAAAGAAAGGGAAAGATGGAAGGGCAGTACACCCTAGCAGGAACCTCCTTATCGTCACTTCAGCCGCGAAGAATGTGATTAAAATTCCTTTTAACGACGAGTACACGATCCCTCCCCTTTCCTTCCTCTTTCCTCATGTAACGAATCGGCCGCCATCGTAGTCGTCGTCGTAGTCGTCGTAGTCTTAGTCAATGTCTACGTCTTACTACGTCGTTCTCTTATACGTCTACCATTGTTCGTAGTTGACGTACAAAGGGCAAGGCGAGTGTGAAAAAAAAGAAAAGAAAAGAGAGAGAGAGAGAGAACGAGAGAAAAGAAGAGGAAGCACTTAACACCGACGGCGTAAGATCGTCTCGGCTATTAATTCGCGATATTTTGCGTTGCTGTTCACCCCTTCCCACCTCTGCCTTCTCCTTCTCAACACAACCCTTTCTCATTCAGTCTCTTTTCTGCTTTACTTAGCATTTTTCTCTTTCTATCTAAATTTCTCTCATTTTCTACGTTTTTCTCTTTCTCTCTCTTGTTCTGTTTGACTTTGAAACTTTCTTTCCCTTTCTCTCTCGCTCACATATACACATACAGGTGCATACACACTACTATTGTTTAATCTTTTATTTTTTTTTTCGTTCTATATTTTCAATGCTTTATAAGCTTTTTTTCTTTTAACTTCCCCTTCCACCTTTATTGTTCCTCTTTCTCCTACTTATTACCTGCCTATCCCCACCCCTTTGAAATATCGACTAATTTTCAATCCAATGAACAACCCCCAGTGTACTGGGTCCACTTATTTTTAATACTTTGTAAAAAGTATTTATATTATTTGACAAATATTAACCTTCTTTCGAGTACAACGACGAATTAAACATTTTCTATGTTATATATTTATATATATATATGTCGATATTTCAAGTTAAAATTGACAATTATTTATAAAAAAAAAGATACCATTTGATCGTTTATCAATGAAAGATTTTAAAAGGATATTTTTACACGTCATGTCACACAAAAAGGGAACAAAATTCAATTAAAATAATATCGACGTATCGATATACATTATTTTAAAATTAAATAAGATTATAAAAGATTTATTCTTTTATTTTTATTATGATTAAAGCTTAAGCTTATAAAAATCATACTTTGTGCATGTATGTATGTATGTGTACCAGATAAAGAGACAGAAATATAAAAGTATTTATTTCTTGATTAAAATGGTTTGAATAAAAACCGAAATCAAACCTGATGCAATTATAAAACTATAACTTTTGCATATACTTTATAAGTTTTTATAAAAAAAAAAATGCAATCTTTAAGCTTTTACCTTATTTCATTTAACACTAGAACTACCAACAGTTGAGACGTAGCTAACTCTACCAAAACAAGTCAAAATGACTGGTCTTTAAAAAAGACGTAAAAGTAAAATATTTTGATATTTATTAACTTATTATTATTTTACAAAATAAACTCCATGTTCTGAGATCTTAAAAACTATATAATAACAATAAGTACAATAATAAAGAATATTTGGTGTCAAAATATTTTTGATATCAAATCAAGTCAAAGACCAAGCAATCAAAATGACTGGTGTGGTAGTTTTAGTGTTAAAAAAAAAAAAAAAGAAATAACATGTGTGCAGATCACACGTGTTAGAAGTGAAATCTTCAAAAAACTAAGTTTCGAGGGAATGCGACCAATGCAGAATATCAGGTGTAGGATAATTGTAAGATTTATTTGTTATAATATTATTATAATTATATTGTTACCACATTCAAAAATTATTTTACGTTTTATTAACATATAATACATAACATATTATACAGTAAGCAAGTTCTCAATTTGAAGAAAGGAGACGAGTTGCTTATGGTAACTAAAATATGTACGGTAACTAAACACCTCTCTGCGTGCACGAAATGCACGAACGCGTTCCGTCGAACTCTTTGAAAATTCGCTAATATTTTATTTCTGCAGATTTTCACGACACTGTTCGGCATTAATTTTCGGTCGAGAGATCGAAAATATCGCGAAACGCATATAGCTATATTCTGTCTCATTCTCTCGCAGGCTCAATGCTATATGTTTGTCTCTTTTTCTGTTCTTATTTAGTATGTTGGCCGTTTTATAGATGCCCGCTGCTCTGTTACACACACTTCCGCCTACCGCTCCGTTACATTTTTTCAAATCACATCCATTTTAAAGAAGTTTTCACTTCAAAAAACAGATATGGGCAGATCACACACGATAGAAGTAAAACCTTCAAAAAACTAAGCTAAAATACTTGAAATTAACTTCGGATTTTTGGGTTGCACATGCGCAACATTCGGAAAGTCATATAAATAACATTGAATAAAGATATTGTCACAGAGGACAATGACTCAGTCTTAAAGTGAATTTCGAGGATGACGGTACTCCCAATTATATACTTGGTGTTTTTAATTAACAATACATATTGTTTTAGATTATTTAACAATTATTTGAATATTCTAATACACTCTAATTATATTTTAGATTATTTTAACGCATATACATTGGTTTAAACATTTCATAACTTTTAACATACATTAAGTAGAAAATAATTTTGATATGAACATATACTCAGTGTTGTACAATGCTTATGTTTATTAGACAAGAGTGGGGATGTTACTGCATAAAGAGTAGGCCGAGATAATATTAAACAAATGTATACTATTTTCTATCCCATTCTTCTCCAAATTAATTCCTATAGGTGCATATATGTTCATCTCTTTTTAATGACGTATTACCGTTTCATCGTGTTTCACGCTCCTCCGTTTCACCGATTTCCAAATCACCCCGATTCTAAAGAAGTTTTCATTTCAAAAAGAAAATCGATAAAATGCAGTCAACTATTTATTATAAAAAGAGTATATTAAATAATGTAACTTAATGTTAAGTTAATTGTCTGTACGTGAAAGACATCCATTTAGAAATGTTCCCAGTCTTATGATGATATTAATTAAATAAGAGACAGATTTTAGAGTAATAGAGAGAGAGAGAGAGAGAGAGAGAGAGAGAGAGAATTGGTAACACATAAAATCAAGGCAGACCTAAAGACATTTGCGACACCCTGTATAAGCTTAGAAGAGAACCCTTCTCCGTATTCGAGTCTAGAAGGCTCTCTGTGAACTTCTATCATGCAGAGTGCTAAGTAAAGTGGATACGTAGCTAGGTAGAGCTAGGTACCACCTCAAAGGAACCTTGCATACGGGGTTGCTTGGTGTTGAAGGTGGATGGAAAGAGTAAGTGAGATATAGATAGAGATAGAAAGAGAGAGAGAGAGAGAGAGAGAGAGAGAGATAAAAAGGGTTGCACGTTGACTCTGTACCAGTGAAGGCTATGGAAAAGATTGAAGACTCGAATACGGACCGTTAGAAGCGTCGCACCGCACCGAGTAATTTTGTTAATTAGGATCGTTAGACCTCGCGAGCTTTTTATCTTGACTGTGCCATGTCTGATATTTTCATTTTTTTTTTTTTTGACGGAGTCATCAATATCAAAGCGACATACCGCACATATTAGGGCATAGGTAGAGACGATATTATTTTTAATGGAGTTAAATATATTCTTCTTTTGTAATATATTAATGTGTTATTGATTTTATCAAGAAAGCATACTTTTTAATAAGAATTTTGTTTGATTATTGGACATAACGATTTTTCATTAAACATATTTCATTAATTTAATTAAATAACTGTTCAATTTTCATTTTCATCCTTAAATGAAGGATTTCGTATTTAGGTTATGTTTAATTTTTGCATTTTTTTGTTTATTCAATAAAAGGGGAAAGATGTTGTTGAAAGAATACTTTGTAAATAAAGATTTGTAATTCCTTGACATAACGATTGTTCATTAAACGTATCAAATTAACCTATAAAAATTGTTATATAATTTTAATTCTACGTGAAATAAAAGGATTTTACATTATTGTTCTATTTTTGTTAACGATACAAAAAATGTTTTTAAATGTAATCATAAACAAAAAATTAATAATAATTAAATAAATCATAGTAAATAATTATTCTAATTCAAACATTAATCATTGATGATCAACAAACTTAAACAAACCTCTGTCAGGAGATCACGAGTCTAGTTAAGTTACAAAATTCAAAGAGCACGTTTGTTTTGGTTGGTAGAGTCAAGTTCCTAGTCGAATTCGGAAGGGTGGAAAACGAGGAAAGAGTTTAGAAATGGTTCATGGTTCATGGTTCGCAATTACTATAGTAATTACTATATCTAAGGGACATCTGAAGGATAGTAAAACAGATTGTTAGTATTACCTGTCATATTTCATAGACATAAGTACAATGTGCATGCTATCCGACATGTAAACTTCGTCACCCTTTTGTTCATTTTCTCATTCTCCGTCTGTCTGTCTGTCTCTCTCTTTATCTTTATCTTTATCTTTATCTCTCTCTAACCCCTTTTCCATTGAATATTCACCAATAGGAGGCAAACCGCAAACGAGACTGTTTGTTGGGAACAGAGAGGAACTTGAACGAATACCTACGTGTATTTGTGTGTGTGTGTGTGTTAGTGAAAGAGAGAGAGAGAGAGAGAGAGAGAGAGAGATACGATGATAGAATTAATAATGCGAATATCCGCACGATCAAAGGCATCATCCGCTTGCGAATCATCATCGCGTAAACGATGCGAGAAATTTTGTCCTATATCGATTTATTTTATCTTTAATCATTTATATTATACTATATATATAATCCTATACACACACATGTATAGGCTTACATTTACCGTTGAATACTAAAAGAAAATTTGTTATTTTTTATTATTATTATTAATATTATTATTTTATTATGATTATTGGAATGTCTGAAATTTATATTTTTCAAGTATATTAATTTTTCTCAAAATTGATACGAATTTTCTTAGTAAACACTGCTATTTTCTTTTAAATCAAAGTATGACTTAAATTCAACATATATTAAAAAATTGAAAAAGTAATAACAAACAAACTCACGGTAATTCTAATTTAAATAGATGAAAGTTAATTACACAAACTAAAAAGTAAATATAAAATAATAAAAAAGGGCCTAATTATTTTTGCAATGAAGCTAATATTGTAAGAGAGAACGTTATTCTCGTAGAAACGTGAGAAGAGTTACCGGTCCGATCGGAGGTCTTCGTGAAACGGCAATTTTGCTAATCTTTTAATCCTACCTCCCCAACAGTCCCACCCGGTCCCGTTTTCCCAACGTGTAATCCTACCGCTGATCTTCTCGAATCGACGTCGTTGCAGGGCGTGTAGGAAGGAAGGTGCATAAGTACAGAGGGATAAACCATCGTTTCTATCTCTTTCTCTTTCTTTCACTTTCTCTCTCTTTCTTTCTATCTGCATTCTCCTTGAATGCTGCTACACCACGTCTTTAAACTAAAACTATTCTCTATGGTTAATCTCATAACCTCCATTTTGATATTCGACATTTTGTTCGACAATTCTATAAAATTGTTCTTTTTATTTTTTTATTTTTTTTTTTAAATAAAATAATTTATTTATTTGAAAAAAATAAAATATTTATTTAAATATCAATATTAATTTATAATAAATAAAATATTAATATATAATTTAAATAAAATATTAACACGGAAGGTTGACATTATCAATATGGCGTCAAATATATTTGGACTTAAAAACAAAATGGCGAGTGCAAGAAATAATTATATAAATTTTTGATTATAGAAAATTTATTTATTATTTACATTATTTAATTTAAATAATAAAATATAATAATTATTTTAAATATATGTCACCTTAATTAGTAATTCCTCTTTTATTCAATTATGATTATACAATTTGCCACATTATTGATTATTAGTTACATTATTGTTTTAATAATAAAATTTATATTGTAGAATTGAAATTCTCAAATTAATTATGTAAAAGAATGAAATCTGTGAGTTTAATTTTATAATACAACTTTAAATTGGGATTTACTTAAAATAATTCAAGAGTATATAGAATAATTCAAAACTCAGATAACTCCTTGGTTATTTGCTAATTAAATCACATAACTCATTAAATTCAATATTTAAAATACCAGTTATTTTATCACCAAGTAACATATGAAAGAACATCAGACATATAAAATGAAAGATTTAATGGGTACTTTTTTAATTTCACGACTCCCCAACATCTACTTTGACCGACCCTATTTCAGACCAAAGTGAAATTCTTTCGAATTCGCAATAAAATCGTTTTTCTCCTCGATCGATCGTGTTCGAAGGTTCAAAGATAAAGGATATATATATATATATATGGGTGTGCGTAAGTGTGTATGTGTTGGATGAGAATAACCTTCAGGAATGCCAAAATCGTTACCCCAAAGTCCGTTCGCGGTTTAGTTGGATACAAAGAGAAAGTGGAAAAGAGTTGAGTGTAGTTGCAGAATGGAACGTGTCGCGGAAAGATTCACAAGTGACTATTGGAGTAAGTAAAGTAGAATTAAGTAAAGTAAAGTAAAGTAAAGTATATACGTGCGTACGAATCCACGCATTCCTCTATTTCCCCTTTTTATCTTCATTCTCCCTGCTTTAATTAAAAAAAGTCTCACAAGTTCTCTCAACAGACAACCTGGCAAGAGGATCTTACACATAGGATAGGTGGTGGGTGGTGAGTGTGAGGGAGTATATACTTCGTCAGTATCCACTTCTATCAACTACCAACCTACAGGGATTTGATCTTTCATCTTCTCCCTTTGACAAAGTGACATTGTTAGCAACAATGATTATCATACGAATCATTGATATCAATCCAATTAGATTTGTTGAACAATCGTCCAATTTTATTTATTAACTTAACTAAAACTAAAAGTTTATTTTAACCATTACAAAATCATAATGTCATTGGATAATTGATTAAAAGAACAAAAAAATAAGAAGATAAATTCACTGTGTTATATTTAGGGCTGTTTTAAAAGGTACGATTTGTATAAACGACTAGTCAGGTAGGGTTATAGAGGATTCTCCTGTCTGAGCAATCGTAGTCTCTATCACTGTAAAATCAACGCTGTAAAAGCCCTCGTGAGAGTGGTGATACTCACTGTGAAATCTATTTCCACGAGTGGACAAGAGCTGATGCAGTCGCTGAAGGGTATCCCTGGTTGCTTTCTCGTGCTTGTCTCGGGCCTTTGCTTGTAATCGTAGCTCCATGTCAGCCGAACAACAAACTTCACCGCCGCTGCTTATTCCACCGCATATTTTTAATTCCTTCGCTGTAAATAGAAACATAAATTGAACATTAGTTTAAAAAGAAATTAAAAATATAAAAATAACGACACATTTGATATTACAAAAAACGATTCAAGAAACTGTTACTAATTTGATTTATTTGCAAACACTGCTGCTGTTTTCAGAGCTCGGTAAATATTTAAATTTTAATTCTAATTCTATCAACTTGGCTTTATTTTTAATAGAATTATATTTTATTATTTAATGACGATGATGGTATTCTTAGAATGCCATTTGTTTTATTAGATTTATCAGAAAAGTTTTGACTATAAATATGTTCTAAAATTTTTCTTCATAAAATTGGTATGAAATGATCGTATAACCCAAAATATAATACCCCTTTTTCTTGATTTAATTTAAAAACGATATTGAATAAATTGAAATGAATGGTAATATTTTATTTTTGACTTTCTTCAATATCTCTCTTTCTATCTTTCGAATCGTAATTTTACTCTTTAGACGATCGCTCACAGGTAAGGTAAATCCGATTGAGTAAGGAAAAAAAGGTTCTCTCGTTCATCGTGGAATCAATTTTCTAGGATCACTGCGTATCAAAGAAAAAGAAGATGAAAAGAGAGAGAGAGAGAGAGAGAGAGAGAGAGAAAATTGCTGAAAAGGAATCCATGCTGCTGGTTCTCGTTTTTACAAAAAGAAATAGAAGAAAGAATTGAGATGTGAATTGGTCGATCCTAGAACTGGTATACCACCTCATCTTTTTGTCTTTTCTCACAATAAATTTTTATTTGATATTTCCGCTTTTTTATTGTAAGACAAATGTAGAATATTTTTATGAAAGTGGAAAACAGAATAAAAGGTAACATCAACGTACAAGATATCTATGCTTTACTCTTCGTGAACTCGAAGCTATTTTCTGTCTCTTTCTTTCTCGACATGTCGTCGAGTGTTTGAAGAAGAAATACTCACGTGCGAGGAGTCAGTAAATGCAATTTACTTCGAAAAATCGGAAGACTGAGAAAGGAAGCTAAAAAAGAGAAAGATAGGAATACAAATACGAGTGGGAAGTAGGAATAAGACATTGTTTTCTTTCCGTACTGAGATGACGTTCAGCCACCTGCTTCTTGTGTGTACACTTATCCTTTTTTTTTTTATTCGACATCCGGTAGTCTTTTTAACCTTTAAAGAAACGTAAGATCTTCAGTAATCAATTAGTCTTCGTCAAGGATCTGCTTTTAACTTGAGTTACGTATTTTATGGAAAACTAAATCTCATGGTTTTGTTATTTATTTTATAAATTTGAATTATTATTAAATTGGTGAGAAAATATTGAACATGTTTTAACATCACGCTGATTTTTCATTGGCTTGTTTGTAGAGTAGTTGCGAATTTTTTTATTGTATTATGTGCAATGCATTTATTTTACTGGTTGCTACCAGTTACCCATTCATGATTTTCATGGTATTTGACATGGCTAAATTTGATACAAATTTTTCAAGTTATTTTTCATTCAGTTATGGTTATAATTGGTAATTTAATTATTTATTGTAAATTGTTCTAATTACTGTTCATCCAGTTATTGATTGATCAATAAACTTGTACGAATTTTGCCATTTTATTTACTTAGAAAAAATTTATTTGTTAACTAAAATGTATACTTATTAATATTAGTTCGTATTATTGTTTAAATATTACTTAATATAAAAATAATTTTTATTTATATTACATTCAAATTTCTACTTTTATTATCTAGTTACCTTTAATGTAGTTATTTACATTTAATACATTACAGTAAAACATTGACATTATTGATTTATGCTTTCATTATAATTCGAACACTGTATATAGCAATTATCGTTGAATTGAATTTCTAAAATTAATCATGTATGCATATATATATATAGATATAGATATAGAAAATAATTCAACAGAACATTCAATATCAGTGTAACTAAATATAATTGCTCAAAATTGTAATTATTTTTACACAAAATGAATTATTTCAACTAAAATTGATAATTACAGTTTGTAAATATATTTGAAATGAAAGACGAGCAAAATGTGAGAACCATCTTTGAACCATGAAAGCGTTATATCGCTTATATCTGCCAATACTTCCTGCAGTCTACCATCTAAGCTAATTTTGCCGTTTTCTACTCCCTCACGGTGTACTCTCGGGTGAGCCACCCTCTCCATCGGACGTTTTCCACCAAACTCCACATCAAACTCTCTCTCTCTTTCTATTTTATCGTCTCTATCTCACTGCTAGTTCCATCGGGAAGTTTGAAACACGCCGTAAAAGTAATCCCAATTCATTTCCACGGGATTGCCCGTGTCGTCTATGCGCGCTATGTTTCGTATTACTTCCTACTATTGCCGAGGAGAGTTAACGAGAAAAGTAATTCAATTTTTACGCCAGAGTACGAAGAATTATGATTACTCGAAAAAAAAACAAACAAAAAAAGAAAAAGAAAAACATAAATCTTTGACAAACCGAGAACAGAAACCGTAACCCGAAATGCGTTCCACTTTTTAACATCCCAATCTATTGTAGCAAATAAGAAAAAAGAAAAACAACAAAACTAAATTGACAAATTAATATTATAATAAATCATAGAATTAGTTTTGATCTTGGGAATGATTAAAAAAGTACAATATTATTTTGTAGTACTTGAAAATTATATAAGAACGAGTAATAGTAGGCGATGAAGTTGACTTGAAGGGTTAAAGGGGACATTTGTGGATTGTGAGTTTATTGATCGTGCCACTGTTGGAAAAGACAGAATCCGCATTTATTTTATCTGTGATCAAAAGCAAATCCCGTTCGTTGCTATCCAAGATTGGTCAATTCTATCTATTTATCTATCTATCTCTTTGAAATAACAAAATTGGCGCATCTGTGTGTTACTGACGCTATTGCCGTTGTAATCGTCATCATCGTTACCGTCTTGCTTTCCTTCGGAAGGAAGGAAGGAAGGAAGCAAGGAAGGAAGGAAGGAAGGGTAATACCTAATCGAATTGGAACCCTTTTCGTCTGGCTATCCACAGGGAAACCCTACAATTCGAAACTGGATACGGCGTTATCCTTTCTTAGTCTACGATAGAATGACTATCTACTGTTATTCGTTCTTGTAACTTAACCGATCAAGTAAATCTTTTAACGTATTTAACGTCCAGTCAATAATTTACAATCTGACATGAGTTTTATGCCAAGGGTGAGTCATTTGACATTAGAGGATTTGGATAATCTTAAATCGACGTGTGCCATTTCTAATACGTAAGATAGTTTGTTAAATACTGCGTTAGATTTATTTGGAGGTTAGTTTTTGTTTGATCTGTATTTTATAATAATTCTGTCTTTGATGATTGGATTAAATGATCAATACTCCATTGAATACTTTTTGTTTGTATTAATTTGATTTACATTACAATTGTTGATATTTTAAACAAGTGTTTTATATTCTTAACAAATTATTGATATGTATTATTAGAGAACACTTTGTTATGCAATTTTGAATACTGTCTATTTGAAATATTAACAAATAATTATTTCTATTAAAAAGTAAAATTCTCAAGGATTCACCACAAAAGTCATTAATAATATTTTAATACAGGGTTGTGTCAGGATTACAGATTGATTTATGGTACACGTATACTGATACTGTATTATAGATATTGTCGAATTATTATGTATACTATATAAAATATTCATATATAATATACTGTAACCATTTATTTGATAAAATATTGACCAAATAAATATAAGTGATTAAATTTCTGAAAGGTTCAACCAGAGAAGCCATTTATAATATCTTAATACAGGGTTATGTCATGGTTACATATTGCTATGGGTTATTAACTGATATCGTATTCAAAATATTGTTCACAAAATTATTTAAATAAAGTGGATAGATGGGGTTGGGGTGGGAGTGGGATTTGGTTTGGTTAAAAAAAAAAAAGATGTTGGAAACGATGTCGGATTCATAAATTTAACCTCTTTTCAACGTGGTCTATCTAGCCGACACTGGTATAACCAGTGAGTGCAGAAAACTGCATAGTGCGAATAACGGGAGGAGTAAAGTGTTAGAGTATAGAGCAAGAGATGTGCCCATTCGATCGATAATTGACAATATCGACACACGGCCCTCGACCTTCACTTAAACGCGGTGTTGCGCGTCCGTGGAAATTGGAAAATTTCCATTGTAAGTAGATTTTCGGAAATGGCGGCACGAAATTCAATTCCACGACGAGATATCCAAGTCTATTTCTCTCTCTCTCTCTCTCTCTCTCTTTTCCTCTCTCTTTCTCTTTTTCTCTTGTGCGTTGCTTCCGCTTGAGGGTATAACAGGGAACGTTCAACGATGTTGCCGGAAGGCGACCAGCCATTTTCACTCGAATATATTAACGATATGGAATCCGAGGAATCCCTAGGAATCCCCAGGAATCCCCCTCCTTTATTTCTCATCTTTTTTTCATTTTTTTATTTTTTATTTTTTATTTTTGTGATAGTAATAATAATAATAATATTAATAAAATAATATTATAATATTATTAATATTATTATTTTAAATTTATTATTAAATTTATTATTAATGTTAATATTATTATTTTATTTAATATTATATTTATTATATAAAATTATTAAAATTATAATATTATTATGATAATATAATAATATTAATAAAATAATATTATAATATTATGTTAAAAATAAATAATTATTATGAACGTCTAACTCTATAAAAATTTATTTAAAATATACACCAATTATTATTTATAATAAATAATAAATTTCTTTATGTAACATTTCAATTAGGGACATCCGAATAGTCTAAAAATTTTTAATAAAAATAATTTAAAAAGTAAGATATATATATTTTCAATAAAATAATTCCTATAATTTACATTATTATTGTACTAAAAATTTAAATTAATTCAAAAATAATATATTAAGCATATTTTTACAGGAACCCAAATTCTTATAAAACAAATTATTTCACAGTAAAATCACAAATATGATTGATAATTATTCCAATAAAAATATTAAAATCCTCCCTTCACTTCTATAAAATATAAACAATTAATCAATAATATTTCTCATTGATCACCAACTATAAATCATCGATAGATTTATTTACAGTTATGTTATTTTAAACACCAGATGAAAAACCGATCAAACATATTGAAGATTCTAAGTTCAGCGACCAAGCAGACTTAGGTGTTACTTCTCTTTCATTCATTATTTCTTTATTTCTCCCTATGTTTAGAAAACCTTAGCCGGACGTTGTTGTCGTTTGGTCAGTGCACCCAAGCAACGTTTAAACACACACGTGGAATCTAAACTTGGCACGAAGTAACGATAAACACAGGCATATTTTTCATTTTATAAACTGAACCCCCTCTTCTCTTATTTCAACCCTCCCACAACCATTCCTTTGGAACAACGTACAAAAGAGAATGAAGAAGAAGAAAAAGTAAAAGAGAAGAGGAAAAAGAGGTGGAGAACGTAGGTGGAAGAAGATGAAGATGAAGAGGAAAAGGAAGAAGAGGAGTAGAAGGGGGAGGAAAAGGGGATGAAGGTTCAGTTCGCAGACGATCGTAATCGAGAACTACTCCGGTTCTCCTACCATTGTTCCTGAAAATTCAAGAGGGGAAAAAAAAAGAAAAGTCGTTTCCAACTTTTAGCTTGTCCGATCATTGGTAGAAAACCCGGAAAAGCACATCGGAGATTCTTAATTACGCGAATTCACGATTTTCACGTAGCAGGCTCTCGTTTGCCTCCAAGTTAATGAGATCTCATAACGCAAATCTTTTCCCGATAGATTCTTATATTAGATCTGCATCCTTCTCTCATTTTATTTTTAGTTTTAGGGTCCTTTATAAGTAGGAAGGGTTGACCATTAAGAGAAAAGTTCATCAAAATGTATTGTTATTATTATTATGAATAGGATTCCTTTTTTTTTTGGAATATTTAATACTTCGTTTGATCTTCGTTTCATTTTTGTTTAAAGAGTTGATCATTGCTAGGTTTGATAGAAGTATATTATTATTATTATTATTATTATTATTATTATTACTATTATTATTATTATTATTATTATTATTATTATTATTAATTAGCAAATATGTAGATATTGTTTCATATGGAAGAAATTATTTGATATTTCCTGTTAGTCTATTATGAACATTTTTTATGTAATTTTTTCAAGTAAAAATGAGTTTCCAAAATAGTTGTTTCTATGTTAGTTATATGCTTGTTTACAAAAGTATTCTAATATTAAAAATTTGTATATGAAAAATGTTTGACCAAATAAATGTCAACCCTAATGAAATATTAGAATAAAAAATAAAATAAAATAGGGAGAAAAACCTTTGTGAAAAAGAAAAATTGGTAATACAGTAGTAGGAAAGTAAGAGGAGGATCGTTGACGGTAGTATCGTCGTCTCGATTTCATCCGTACATAAAATGTAAATACCCTGGCCGGAACTCGCGACGGTGTATTTCGTGACGCGCCACATTGTCGCCAAGGAAAATCGTTTCTCCTCTTCTTCGTCTCCTTGCTTGCATTTGCATTCCAATCTGTCGAAGACAGCCGGGATCGTAACACAACCCAACGACTACTACGAAGACAATCTTGAAACTTGTCGTCACCGTCACTACCGTCACTATCGTCATCTATATGTCGTCGTCATAGTCGGTTGTATCAACGCATATTTACTCGTAACTCGTCCTTCTGAAGAAGGTTACTTTGATCGATACTGGCGTAGAATCGAACAAAAAAAATTAAATAAAAGAAGACTATCAGTATAATTATTCAAGAAACAGGAAAAATAATAGGAACAAAAATAAACACGTCTCTTATCGTGATATCAACTTGCATACTAATTAATCATTTGAAATCCTCGCACGTTGAATATTTAATCGCCATTTGTGCAAAACGCATTAAACTCTCCCTCTGTAAGCGCCTCAACTTTTTTCTTTTTACTTTGTTTGTTTGTTTGTATTCTTTTGTTTATTAAATGTTTTAAGACTAGTCGTGTTATAACCGGTTTTTAAATTAGAATTTAAATTCTCTATTTAATGTATAATATTAAAGAATTTTTTTGTGTTATTATTTAAATTAATATATTTCAGTTTGAACAGGTTGAATGTGATGATCAATGTCGGTAAAAAATGTATTTAATCTTATAATAATTTTTTTTTATATTAAAATTCATCTAAAACTGATCGAGAGTTTTTCCAGTTTTTTAATTTGGGATTTTTTCGACTGTATTCAATATTAAATTCTTTTTATTACTCAAATGAATAAATTTAACCTACAAAACATTATACACATGACAATTTCTGGTTAAAAAATATTAAATCTACTTTAACACCCTTATTTTTTCTTTTTTATATTAAATACACCACAATACTGGTTACCAGTGATTTGGTATTTAATTTAGGATTAAAATTAAGCATTTAATATTAAAATACAATATTTCTTTTTTCGTATATTGAAATTGACAAAATTTTAAATTTGAAGAAATAGAGTGTGTGTGAAAAATGTAAGAAAAAGAAGAAAGAAAGAAAGAAATATTAAACATTTGGGTTACCCCTTGAAAAAATATCGGCGCCAATGTATCCGAACGTAGATGGAATATAATCTGCTCTGTTTTCTTTCTTTTTTTTTTCTTTTTCTTTTTCTTCTTCTTCTTCTTCTTCTTCTTCTTCTTCTTTCCCCATTTCATTTTTCTTCCCCTTCTACGTGAAAGGAATTTCGATCGTGACAGGACACGTTTCGATCGACGTGGAATGAGACGCGCGATCACATTTGTATGCGGTCAACTTAGGTAAAAAGACAGATGATTTCTTTTTTTTTTCACTCTCTCTTCAAACTATTAGAATAAAAAACAAACATATATATATATTTTATAAATTATATATTTATATTATATTTATTTATAATAAAATTATTATTTATAATATAATATTATTATATAAATTATCATATAATAAAATAAAATTAAATTATAATATATATATATATATATATATATATATATATAAATATAATAATATTATTTTATATTTATTATATTTAAATAATATTATTTAATAAAATAATTTTATACAGGGTGATCTGTAACTGGTGGTACAGGCGGAAAGGGGGTGATTCTACATGAAAAAATAAATCGAAAATATAGAATAAAAATTTTTCGTTTGATGCTTTTTGTTTTCGAGAAAATCGACTTTGAATTTTCGTAAAGTACGCGTACACTTGATCATGTCTCGTTATAACGGACCTAAGAACTTTTCGGAATGTATATAGGTTATTCTTATATGCAAAGTTTTCGATTTATTTTTTCATGTAGAATCACCCCCTTTTCGCTTGTACCACCAGTTACACACACACACACAGATCACCCTGTACATTATATAAAATAATATTATTATTATATATAATTTTATATATTATATAAAATAACATTAAATATAAATATAATTATATTTATATTTTATATCAAATTATTATATGTATATGAAATTTTGAGAATTTATTATTTTTTTTCTTATGAAACTCCTTACGGAATATTTTACGATACGACAACGAACTAAAATTTTTAATGATCTTTTATCTTTATTTAATCTTTCATTTTTCTCTCTTTCTCACATTTTTTTTCTTTTTATCTTTTTTTGTTTTCTGATTTTTATTTTCATAGCTTGTGACAGTTTGTAGTTTATGAGTACCAATCCTGTTTGGAATATAAAAGCTTGTTCTAGACATACACACACACAGAAAGAGAGGAAGAGAGAGAGAACGACATTGTTATCTTCCTCGTTGTGGAAAGAATACTAAATGAATAAAAATATAAAAATAGAAAGAAATAATGAGATAACTAGAAAAAATTTTTTGTATTTTATTTTAATACTGAGAATATACATCTAAACCAATTAAAATGAATGAATGATGTCAAAAATATTATTTTAAAAATAATTACAAATTTATTATTTCTAAAATATTTAAAATTTTATATAAAATATTCAAATATGAATTAAATTTATTTATTAAAGTAAACCAAATTGTAAATTATTTACTTGTAGTATAAATATTGTTTTACATAGATGATTTTTAAATATTTAACTCTCAATAAAAAATATAAATAAACTTGTATAATGTATTTTTATATTTAATATTGAAATATTTTAATCTGTTTTACAAATATTTCAGTTTGAATACAAATTAACCAAAATATAAATAAACGTTTATTATTTGCTTTGCATGCAATATATTTTATAAACAAATTATAATAATACCGATTAATTTATTATCTAAAAAAAAAATAGAATTTAATAATTAATTATATGCAATTCTAATATTTAAAGTAAACATCAGACAATTTTAATTAATTTTTTTATGGAAAAATTATTCTAAATTTTATCTCAATCAATTAATCACACGAATTTCTATTTCAATAGAAACAACTAGAAGTAAAAAAAGAAAATGAGTATCCGGTTGATCGTTCATCAAGAGAGAGAAGGTAAAAAAATCATTAGTTTTAGAGGCTCTAGTCAGTGGGTTTAAGCCCACGCAGATTGAGCATGTTCGATGGTTCGGTTGTTTTATGGGCCACCTGTTAGAACACATGCTTTTCCCTGTTTTGCCACCTTTTGTCTTTACACCTGTGTTTTACTCCTCCCAGATTTTGTTAAGGCTAATATACAAGAGGTATTTTTAAAGAATCTCGTTCTTTATCAGTTTTAGAATTTTATTATCAATTTTTTATTATTTATTATTTGCCTTAAATCAACAAAATGTGAATTGAATTCAATTCTCAATGTAAAATTAATTCTGGATTGAATTGTGTATCATTAGAAAATTAATTTTAAAATAATTGTATTTGAATGAGGGGTGCAACCAAAATGGCGTCGTAATGTTTCTTTTTTTATCATCACCATTAGGGTTTATAATTTAGGGTTAATGAATGTAAATCAATGTATTGTAAATCAATTATTGAGTTTAAATAGATTATGTTTATTGGAACAATATTAAAATATTGTTATATAATATATATAACAATATAATATTTAATATTCCTATAAATTATTCCCTCGTCCCTTTACCCCCTAAAAATACCTTAAAATATTATCAACCCTAAACTTTCAAATTGATTACAATTTGGTTTCTATAAAAATTCAAAATAATTCAACACATACTCTTCTAATAATTAATCAATAAACAAACCATACACCCTAATCTATAAATATACATTAAAAATTCAAATAACAAAAATAATCGATACGAAATACATCGAAAATGTTCAATTACAATAATTCAAACAACAAATCCGTTTAAAATCTAGGATAAGCCGCAGTACGTGTTATATACAGAATAGGATAATACCGAAAAAGTCTCTTTTTTTAGCATCAACAGTATCCAAAGAGAGGAATCCTTCCAAGGATTCGAGGACAACCAGGGTTTTGTCATTTTCTACAGAGACGCCTTCCAACTGGCACGGAAACGCGTCGGTCTCGTAACCAATTCAACGTGTCCAACCCCCACGACCACCCCTCGACCACCCTTCGACCACCCCTCTTCGAGTCGCATAGGGTAATGCAATATAACACGTAAAAGAGGGTGTTTCCTAGCAACCTATGTTCTTCTCACCCCTCCGTCAACTCTTCCCCCAGTCCTCCCCACAGCCTTTCCACCACCTCTCCTACTCACCCTTCTGACTATCTCTCTTTCTCTTATTCCGTCTATTTCTATCTCACTTACTCTCACCTTTTACTATGTCGACCCTAAAACACCCCCTAAATCCTGTGCACGTTAGGCATACCATACACCCCACCTCACACGTACCTCTACCTCCCTCTAAACCACCCCCTTACGTGCGTTTCTGCAAGTAAGTGTATACCAAGGCAAAACTTTGTTCGTGTTTTTGCAGGTGTCCGCTTAAACGGTGATCAAATTCGATCAACGATCTCTCATGTTATGTTTTACGAAAATATATTAAAATCTTATCATTTTCTTTATCTTATTATTATTATATAATTTTCTTGTTCATAATGTGTGTGTAATGTTTAATAATGTTTGGTAAATTTTATTTATGTTCGATTTATTTCATGGTTAATTTCATTTTAATTAATGTTAATAAATAAATATTTAGTTTTTATAATTAATTTTTATAATATCACTTTTTTTATAAACAATTCTTATTAAAATAATTTTTTTTTGTTATCTGATTGAAAGATTAATGTAACACAGCACAAGTTTCATTTTCTTTATTTATTCTCAAATTGAAACGACACGTATATCCACCCACCACCAACCAACCAGGGGGTTCTGTTAACACGGATTGCTTCATCAACCTTTCTCATTGTCTTTCTCTCTCACTTTCTCACTCTCTCTCTCTCTCTCTCTCTCTCTCTCTCTCTCACTTTCTCTTTCTCTCACTCTTTCGATTATCGAACGCAAACGAGTTTCGATTTTCAGTTGGGGGGGTAGACCTGTGAAACTTCACAAATGCCTCTTCTCCTCCCTTTTCTCGTAACGTGCCACAACGACGCAACGACAAAGAAGCAACACACACACACAAATACACACATAAACAGACACACAAAATCCCTTCAGGCCATTCATTTGAGTTGCCTATCGTGCACGCGCGCATTTCGTTGATTTTTTTTTCTTTTTTTTCATCCCCCCACCCTTCTTTTCTTTTTCACGAATATCGAAGCCGAAATAGATAGAAATCTCATAGTTTTTTTGTCTCTCTCTCTCTCTCTCTCTCCCTTTCTGTTTCTTTTTCTTTCCCTTTTCATTTTTTGGTCGCCCCCTTATAATCGTCGTTTTCGTCGCGTATCGTTCGATTATTTTTCTTTCTCGTGTGAAAAAAATTGCAGGAAAAATTGTACCACACATCCCCCAACCCTCAGTGCAGCCCTTTTCCGTTCGATCCTTCTCTAATTTTTCTTTTTTTTGTTCTTTTCATCCCCTCCCTAAAGCCACACTCCCCTTCAATCTAATTCTTTTTTTTTTCACCTATTCGAACAATTTAACGTTAGTCTTTTGAAGTGTCATTGTTACTGACAAAAAATTCAACTTTGTTTGTTCTAATGAAGTTATATAATTGAAATTATTTTCATTCGAGCTTCAAAAGTTTCAATAATTTTGGTTTTGTTATTTAACAAGTGAAATATGAAGTCATCAAGTTGATTATATTGGAATGTCGTGAATATTTTTGTAATTTAGAAAGTTAAAGTTATTTAATTGAAATTATTTTATTCGAGCTTCCAAAGTGTCAATAAATTTTTTTATTATTATTTAATAAATAAAATATGAAGATAATATTGGAATGTTGTAAATATTTTTGTAATTTAGTAAGTGGCAAATATAATTTTTATTTTATTTTTAATCGTATATATCGAGAACACGACTAAATTAATAATTAAATTATTATTCATTGCATTATTTTTGTTTGTTCGTCGTATTGATACACAATAATAATTTATTTTTATCTTAAGTTATTTTCGTAAACAACGAATTCAAATTAGTATCATGATTTAATATTGAGAATAAACAAGAAATAAATAATCTTCAAAAGATATTTTTGATTCTTATTATATCGTAGAAAATAAAAATAGAATTTAATAATACGATCTATTTAATTTCTAATTATAGTTTGTCTCTAATAAATTAGATATTCGATTTTTCAAAAATAATACTATAAACTCCAATAATATCTATCAATATATTAACTTAATCATAGTTCACCGATATTAAATATAAAAATAAAGTATATTCTATTTTTTTTTTATTTAATAAAAATAGTATTAATAAAAGAGTCCAATCGATTAAACTAATAAAACAAAAAGTAGAAACAAATTGATAAAGTAATATCGATTCTAGTATTATTTATTATTAAAAGATTATAAAAATTGTTTTTATTAAATAATATCTGTCGGATAATATTAAAAATTGATTTTAAATATAAAAAGTTAAGTATTAATAAATATAATAATAATAAGTATTAATAATATAATTAATAATATAGATATTTATTTAATTAACATATTTCTATCTACTTTTATACATAATATTTGTTAAAATACTTTACATAACCTATATCTCGGTTAATATTACTGAATAGCAATAATAAAAATTCCTAAAAATTAAAAAAAAATTCGAAGTTATTAAATTGGTCTATAAATGGTTCACATATAATTATAAAACTTAATCCAACACTATTTATTTTCTAAACAAATTTAGAATTCATTTAAAATCTAATCAATGTCCTACATCTGTATCTTTATTTTTAACATGTATTTTGTTTCTGTTTTTTATGTTTTATTTTTATTTTAAAATTTGTATCGAATAATCAAAAGACTTCAAATGATTTTTATTTCAATCACGTACAACAATAGGATTGAATATTATAATAGAAGTTACAATGTATTTCACGCGGCCATATTCCCACGACCAGGATACCATGACGATCATGTCCGAAACGTATTTACACTCGACTCCTGCTGCGAGAGAAACAGTGAGAATGAGAAAGAGAGAAACAGATACGCAATGATGAGTAAACGTGTGTGTACGTATGTATGTATGTATGTATGTATAGTTTACATACACACCATCCTAAATCCTTCACGCAACATTACATTCGGTCCCGCATAAAATTCTAAAGGAGTGAAACACTGTGTGATTGACTGAAAAGAGACAAATAAACCGAGAATAACCGAACCATTAGCTTAAACATTGCCAACAAAAAAGAAATAAAATGGCAACAGACAAGGGGAGATATCAAAAAAATAAACAATTATATATATATATGTTTATGTGTGTTTACATGTGTATGTGCGTAAGAGATCGTCGGAAAAAAACAAAGCACTTTTCATATTAATAAATTGAACTAAATGAACTTTTACATCCCCAAATAATTTCTATCGATTTTCAAGTAAAATTTAACAATTAGAATTGTAATATCTACTTTTTCATGGCCAACAAATTTGTAATTATGAGTATTACATTGAAATATTATTTAGAACGGATAAATTGAAGCGAGTAATTGTATGGGATACATTTATCTTACTGGGAAGGACGAATGGGGGGTCACCAATGAGCCCCGTGGCATTACAATTAAAATGAATTTAGGTAACCGGTGCTCCCCCCCTCACTAATGACATTAAACGATTTCAATTTTGTGGTAATTTAATTCCAAAAATGGAATTTATATTTTTATTTATTATCATAAAAATTGTATTATATCTAAATTCAAACTCTAATTCTATTTAAACTAACCATTATTATTTAGTTTAATGTTAACAAAAAGAAAAAAAAATAAGAGAGAAAGAATAAAAAGATAAGCTTAAAAATAAATTCTTAATCTCAGACGATCGATTTCATTCAACAATCTCTTCCCGCCCCCTCATCATTTTCATTTTCTTTATTTATCATGGTAATAGAACTGATGTAATTACAGTTACACCACTATATTTACGATAGAGGTAGACAACGTCTAAAATATATTCTATTTCTATCTTCATCTATTTATCAATCTATCCACCTATCTCTTTCTTTCTCATTGAATTGCAAGAAATTGATTCGAAGAACAGACAATACAAGCTCAACGATTACACGCGTCTCCCTGTAGTTTATGTTTATGTTTATGTCTGTGCCTATGTCTTGTCATTCTATAAGACTGTGTTAGTAAAGAACAGAATAAAGTAAAGGAATAAAAGAGAGACAGAAAAACGAAGAGGAGGATAGGAGTGAGTGAGAGGAAGGAAAAAGGAAAGAAACCAACTCGCCTGGGACTGGGAAGTTGGTCTTAGAACGATTCGGTAGGTTGTAAATATTTAATAGGGATTCGTGTGGTGGTAGTAGTGGTCGTAGTAATGGTGAGCTTTCGCATAATGGCGAATAATGTTCGTGAAAAGTACCCGTGGTATCTCTACTCTCTTATAATACACTATTTTATACACTTATATATATGTATAAATCTATCTGTGTTTATCTATTTTTATTTCCCTCATATTCTAAATTACATAATAAATGTGCACTAAAATCGATATCTATCTATATATAAAATATAATATATATATATATATATATATATAT
>NW_015149022.1:227603-239647 GCF_001465965.1 Polistes dominula | reverse complement strand
TTATTAATATTAATTTATTAATATTTTATATAATTATATATTATATAATAAATAATTATATAATTACAATATTTATATAATATATTAATATTTAATATTAATTATAATAATATATAAATAATATATAAATTTATTATTATTGTAATTATAATAATTTAATAAATTATTTTAAATAATAATAAATACAATTCATTTTAATATAAAATGCAATTGTATTTTGTATTTTAATTAACACATTAATAATAAATCATCAGAACAATTACGTTTGAATATTAAACCTCTTGAAAGAACAAAAAATTGCACTCAAACAAACAGACAGACAGACAGACAGAAAGACAGATAGTTGAAGAAAAGAATGAAAAGGGATGAATATGGGGGATGGGATAAGTAGGATTTGTAGGAACAAAGTATTTTCGTACGTTTTGGTTTATCAACTCGAATGCTATGCAAGAAGATCAAATAAACTAAATATTAGTATAACATATCCGTACATGAATTTGTATGTATATATGTATATGTATATGTATATTGTATATGGGAGTTGTGTTTACTTCAGCAGACAGGTACGACTCGAGAGAGATATGGGGAATGAAATATTAACACTTGGAGCCATGGGCCGATCCACTAAAACTCATTCTCGGACTTCGTGCATGATCAGACATGCGCACGACATGAAGCTCTTCTCTGATTTATGCATTTCAGAATGAATTGTCGAATTCTCGGATAAATCATGCACAAATTTAAACATCCTTTACATATATATATGTTGTATGTAATAACTGTAAGGTAAATTAAATTATTAAAGTTTATAATTATAATAATTTAAATTAAATATTAATATATAATAATTATATAAAATAAAAAATGAAAGAAATTGTAAATGTTTGGAATATTAGTACAAATGTTGATAATATTAATGAATTTTTTTTTAATAGAAAAATATAAATTATTAAAAATCGTTCTTATACACACTTATACACATACATACATATATCCAGATATCCAGATAAACATACACACACACACACACATATCTAGAAAGAAATGTAAAAATGAAATCGTGTACCTATACAACTTGTAAGAAAATTTATATACATTCCCAAATAACGCGATTATGCGACTCGGCAAAGTACGTGCCGACTTTGAAAGCAACGTGATTACGTGCTATCGGTTCGATAAATGACTTACTTAATTGCTCGCTTCGTCGTCCGGCTTTGAAGGAGCCGCCGATAGTACGGATACTTGGAGAGTTCGATAATTATCTCGCCTGGTGCTTTTTCTTACACTGTCGGTCTCTTAATTATCATTTGCTTGCTTGCTTGTATGTATGTTCCTTCAACTTTACCAACACGCGACCATTCCTGCTGATTTTTGCGATTTTTTACGCTTTACCATATATAAAAATAAACAAAAAATTTACGAAAATTTCGTCTCTTTTTTAAATAATAATAATACGAGTATTCATTTTAGAAAACATTATTTATCATTCATACGTACAAGACATACGTAGAAAACGTGACACAAAAAATGCATACACACATATACAGAAATGGGGTAATAAAAAATATAGAAATAAGTAAAATGTGATATATGTAGGTATACAAAAAAAAAATCAAATATACGTACACGTACAAGAGGTAACATATATATACAGAAATAGGAGAGACAAATTTTCAAACATACAAAAGGAGAACCAATTACGGACATGTATACACAGTCAGAAGGGGAACCAATTAAACACACATAGAAGGAGAGAGACAAATTTACACATACATATATATATGTACAGAAGGTAAGATCAATTTATCCGTACATATATATACTCAGGATAAAATTGAAAAAAATTCCAAAAGTTTTGTACAAAATTCTTTAAATTAATTTGAAAACTTTTCAATATTATTAAAAGTTTTGAAAAGAATGTTCAATTAAATTCATACTTACATTAAATGTATTTATTTAAGTATCGTGAAATCGTTAGAAACTTTCTTACCAGTTTATTCTCACCATCAGAGACACCGCGACTTTCAATTGATCATTTGTAAAGACCAATGTTAGAATGGAATCGTAATGCACGTGGAAGATTCCTGCTGAGAAGGAAAACTGGTTTTCGTAATTGAAAGCCAACATTTTTCAATTACATTTATATATATGTATGATGTATTTATAACATTCTATAAAATAACTTTTTTTGATAAAATATATTCTTGTGGGTTTTATTTATTTATAATTAAAATTATTATTAGATTTTCTATTAAAAAAATTATTAATTAATGTTATGTATTGTACAATATATTATTGTATGTTTTATTCATTTAAATTTAAAATTATTATGAGATTTCATATTAAAAAAAATTATTAATTAATGTTATGTATTGTACAACGAATTGAAAAATTCGTAAAAATATTTAAATACCATGATAGAGTATTTAATATTATTATAAATATTATTTTTATACACATTAATTATAAAATTTGGAATAGATAAATTAAATAGATGATAAATTGATGAAAAAAAATAATAATAAAAAAATTATAAAAAATTCTACCAATCAAAAAATTACCACAGTATGTATTGATTTAAGGTTTCTTTAGTTCAACGAGGAACGAATCAAGCGTAGAAAATGATTAATTGTGTCTACGTCATTGTTTTTATGTACCGGTGAATGGCTTTTCAATCTTGCCTGGTATCGAGCGGCCATTAATTAAAGAAACTGTGTTAAGTATAACGTAAGTTTTGTAAAAAAGTTTCCTTTGCAAACCTTATTTCCGACGACTTAATTTTCATTACTTATTTTTTATTTTTTTTATAATTTTTTGTGTTATTGATTTATATATTTGTTTTTCTTACATATTGATTTCTTTCAAACTAGAGTACACGCATATATATGTGTGTGTTTATATGTATAGAACAGAAAGGATGTGTGGAAGAGGTTGTTGGGTGTGGACTGGGAGGGAGGGTGGAAAGTGGAGAGGGGAAAACAACACACGTAAATAATCAAATTGGAATGTACGTATATATATAAGAGTCGTGGTTGAAGTTAGTTTCGATGTCACGCAAAGTAGAGCTATTAATTATCTACTTGATTCGCTCTCTCTTTCTCTTTCAATGTATCCGACCACTATAATAGGGGGAGAGAAAATGGTATCTGAAATTCCATCGTATCGATATCGTTCGAAGTATTATTTTTTTTGTTATCAATGATTATCAAAAACGAATAACGTTTCAAAATTTTGTTTGTATTTGTAATGTGTTTGTATATATGAGTGTGAGTGTGTAGGGAGTTATATATGATATTTGAGATTATAATAATCTATAGATAATCATTGCTAGACGATTATAAAATACTTAAGATAGTATATCTCGTATTTTTCCATTTTATTTTGCTAAAACTTATGAAAGAGATTTGATAGATAAGTTATTTTTATTTTGAGAAAATTGTTAAATAATTATTGAATCTAAAATCACTGATAAGTGATTATATAATTTTAAATATAATATAGGGTACTAATGTTTTTTTTTATTTTTATTATTAAAATAATAAAATTAATTAAGTAAATAATAAATTTTTATTTATATACGAATAAAAATTATTTTAAATAATATAATATAAAATAATACAATTAATATTTGAAAGTGTGTTATTAATTAGATATTTATAAAAAATATCGTATAAATATATGTAATTTTTATAATTAATTTTATAAATAATTATTTTTACAAATTATTTATAATTTCTTTGAAAATATTATTTATATATACATGAGAAGAATATCAATAATTTTCTAATAAACAAAAAAAAATACTAGAATACTTTATTCGTGTGTAAATATTTAAAATTTATTTCAAATTTATTTAAATATAAATTAATATAAATTCAAAAAATCCTAATTAGTCAATCCAATATATTTTAATCGTTCTTGCTTGGTTAATCGTAAGAGAATCGTTTAAGAAAAAATAAAAAATAAAATAAGAGAAGACATCTCAGAGATATTTTGTTCGTCGAAATAAATCGGGCCGAAGGCCATATTGAGACCGAACAGTTCGTTATTTTATTTTGAAATACTTTGCGTGCTCGTTAAAGGAATGTTCGTAAGATCAAAAAATAATTAAAAAGTAAAACAAAAATATCTAAAAAGAATTTATGTATTTATAAAATACAAAATAAAAAAAATTTGTGTTGTCAAATTAAATGAAACTAAAAAAAAAGACTAATATAATAAAATATAAAATTTGAATAAAAAATTTTCAAAAACCGGTTTATGAGACGGTTTAATATTAAAATCAAAAATTATTATATTTCTTATTTTTTTAAGTTTGCCTTTGACGACGAACTTGAACGTAGGAAGATGACAAGGACAATGATGATCAATAAAAATCAAAACTAATTAATATTAATGAATAACATCTGAATCATCGTGAAATAAAGTTACTAAAAATCTCTTTAATATTCCGATAGTTTTGAAAAATAGTTTTTTTTTATTCTCCTTCCATTTGTTAATTATTTTATTTATCTCGTATTACACTGTTTCGTTTTTTATTGTGTAATCCTATTTTTATTTTATTTTATTTTCAAAAGACCAATTTTACGTGGGGATCGCATTAATCACACCAAGGAGGTAACAAAATAGGGGATTACTCACAAACGACATACAGGTTTGCGAACTATTATGTTATTCAAACGAGCTCACTGATATTTTCGACTGTACAAATATGGACTTTCAATCGGCAATCAGCGAATCGTACGAACACCACGAGTGTGCATCATAGGTAGTACTTGTTAACTGTATACACACACACACATACTACATACATATCATACAGGATGGTTCACATGGTGTCCATGGTGAGTGAATAAAATTATCTTTCGGCGTTCGACTAATTTTTTTTTTCAGAAATCAATAAGGATTTTAATTTAATTGTTATAGTTATTTTTAAGTTAATTTTTTGGGCTAGGGGAAAAGGGGATTTCCCCTAAAGATTTTTCAAGATGGAAGATTGAATTAATTTCGTTGTTTTCATATGGGTGGCGTTAAAGTGCGTCAGAGTTATTTTTGTTATTTTATAGTTTCAGTGGACTATTCCAATTAAAATATAAATACATGTAAATAAATGAAAGTAAAACAATTACAAAATATATCTACCTAAATATATTTGCATAATACATCTTAATTTTGAAATTTAGTATATTTTTTAATTAATTGATTACTTAATTTATGAAAAATTTGATTTAGTGTTAATAACATTTTATTTGAACCATCCTGTATACTCTAAATGTATGCTATATATATATGTCTATATAAGCATCTATGTACATGTACGCAGGGTGCGCATAGGCTTAACGTGGTTAGAACGCGCGAGGGCAAATATTTAAGCGTGAGAGAGGTTAAAGTTCGTCGCGAGTGATCTTCGGAGAACTTCGATATCACGTGCGAGATAAAAGGTGTGCAATTAAATGAGAGAAATTCTGAGTCTCTGAAGTTATATACCAATGATGATGATGATGATGATGACCTCGAAAATAATTGTAAGTTGTAATTGTAAGTTATATGTATAATTTTTTCATGTTTATAATACAATATATAAAAATATGTGATATTTTCTTTACGATTGCATGAACATTTTTCTATTATTTTTTATTCTCGTAATTTATTGTAATCAAAAAATAATTTATGATGAATCGATTACGAATTAAATAATATTATTATGTTCAATTTTATGATTATTTTTGTATCATTATTGTCGTTATTATAACACCTATTACCTATTATCACACCAATTAGTGTTATTATTGTAATTGTATTTTTTTTTTATATTTTTTAAAATATTTTTCTTAAATACATCGAAACCCTAATAAAGAATATTATCGAATTAGTATTATTATTTTTATATATTTATATTATATAATAATTTAATATGTATAAACTATATTAATATATATAAAAATAATAATACTAAATATTTAATTTTATAATATATATTTAATTATACAGTTTATATATAATAGTTTTTATATATATTAGTTTATATAGTATTATTATTAGTATTATAGTATTAGTATTAATTAATTACTATTACTATTACTATTAATATTACTATTATTATTATTATTATTATTATTATTATTATTATTATTATTATTATTATTATNTTACTATTACTATTAATATTACTATTATTATTATTATTATTATTATTATTATTATTATTATTATTATTATTATTATTATATTAATATTATTACAAAAATATTTCTTACAATCAAAATGGAAAGGAAAATTTGAATATTTAAATCCGCCATTATGATGTACTCTAAACTGACGACATTAAATTTCCAAAGAAAAGAAAAAAAGGGAATAATAAATGTAAAAAAAAAAAACAAAATGGAAATGATTTAAGAAAAGAAGAGAATATACATATTCCGTGTGTTCCTTGTACCTTGAATGACTCCGTTTAAAAATTCAAACGTATAAATGCAATGGAACTCAAAGTGGAATGAAGAAAGGAAGAGTTTAAGAGACGTTCAAATGCGTATAAAGAGCATGTGTTCGTATCACCTGCCGGACCGACCGACCCGCCGTTTAAAATTTTCTTGCAGCTGCACTCGCGTGCAAACACGCGCGAACACAATGAAGAATTGAACATGGATGGATGGAACGGAACGGAATGGAACGGAATGGAATGGAATGGATGTTGGTTTCAACTTTCTTAATGCTATGGAAATAACAAAAGGATAAAAAAAAAACAGGTCTCCGATCAAATTATCCATACACTAGGGTGTGTTTGAATATGCTTATGTAAAAGACCTTATTTTTTTTTTTTGAATATTTAAGAAAAGAAAGAAAAAAAAAAGTAGCAATAATGATGATAATTTGTCAATCTTTGTTACCTGTTTGCTTGAATAATAAACCAAGATGTAATATGGAAATAACTTAAGAAACTTATACAGGGTGGTTGAGACACAATAAAAACATTTCTTTACTTGAAATTATTTCTCATTGGTTTGCATGATAATATAATTTATTTTTTATTCAAATGTTATTGTTATTATTTTATATTTTATTTAAATTTATTAATATCTATTTTTATATTTATTTTTAAATTGATAATTTAAATTATATAATTTATTACATATAATTTATTAAAATTTTTATTTATTAAAATTTATTAACATTTATTTCATAATATTTATTTCAACGATAGAAGTTAATTAATATTGTTAGTTTTATTAAAATAAAGGATTGCAATGAAATTTTGGCAATGTCTATTAATAACCTCTGATTCTTGTAGTTGTCTATTTTTAAGACGAGACAGATTTTAAAGACAGACTATTTTTAAAACAATTTTAAATTAAATTAAAATATTTTTTTAAATGTTAAAATACCTCACGGTTGCATAAAATCAATAAATATTGCATTATTTCTCTCTTTTTTGCATTAAAATTAAAGAATTTGCAATAAAACGTCAAATAGATCATATACGGTGATGCGAGATTCACTCAAGAATCTTTGATTAATTATGAAATTAGTCAAATATTTAGGATTTAAAAATAAAAATTTCTAATACAAGAGGAAGGTCTAGTTCTTATTTTCTAAGATCAGAAAAGAACTAAGGTAAGAATGTAAAAAAAGAAAAAAAAATGGAAAAGATATCAGAGGACTACGATGATGGATCATAATCACGAAACGAAACAACGCTGTTCGTGGTTTCCGCAACCGCAGAAAACGCTCCAGGCTTCGTGTATGGAATAAAGAAAGAGAGAAAGAGAGAGAGAGAGAGAGATAGAGAGAGAGAGAGAATGAGAGAAGGTATTGAATAAGAGAAGGATACCAATATCGTCCTTCCAACAGAGAGTCGGCTGGTGCTTTGCGCTTGGGTTTACACGTGGCTTCGATGTAAACCTTCCACCGATGGGAGTTTAATTTCAGAGCAACCGTTCTCTGCACGCTCCCGACAGAGTCAGCTCGCTGGAAAACCGCAGAATCCGCTGTGCGGACACTCCAAATCCTCTGAACCCGAACGTTCCTGTTCATCCAGATGAACAAGGATAGATAGACCGAGAGAAAGAGATAAAGAAAGTGTTGAGTGAATGAAGAGGAAAACCGACATGTTCCTTCTTTTCCATCTTTTTTTACGTGTACCCAAGTTTAATGGTACATTGTGTTCTTTCTTCTAAAAAAAAATAAGAAAAACATCGAATAAAAAAGATAAGATAAAATGTGATGATCTGAAAAAGAAAGGTGATGGTAGTTTTGTTACACGATCATGTAATATTATACATTATTATGTACAACTATCAAATATGTTCTGCAACTTTATTAGGATGATTATTTTTGTAATATGTAAAGGTAGATGACAAAATAAATAAAACGAGTTATTTCATTCAAAAAATAATAAAAACAGGAAGCAATGTTAAACTCACAAACTAAATTTATTATCCACAAATTCTTTTATGTTACTTGAAAATAACTGAACAATATAAACAAATTTATCTCTCTTTCTCTCTGACTCTCTCTTTCTATTTCTAAAAATAATAAAATAATTTATTTCATAAATAATTATATATAATTTAATATAATTATTTAATAGAATAATAAATTTCTAAAATAATTTATTTATATGCACAATATTTAATATTATATATATAATATTATTAATTTTTAATTAAACTACATAGAAATATAATTTATAACTAGTAATTATAAAAGAACGAAAATCATCTAATAACTTATAATCCGAATTTTCCCTATTCGCGCGGGCGCGCGTTCACCTTTATATACATAAACAATTATTTCATTACTATGAACTCCTAATATCATTGTTTCAAATAATATTAAAATATAATTGAACGTTATATAAAAAATTTAAAAGAATTAGAAAATAATATACAATGTACTAGAAATTAGAATAACGAAAAAAAAAATTACAAATAGCTTCCCTATTAAACCTCTTTATGTGTGTATGTGTGTCTTTAATATAAGTAAAAGTTGAGCACCACCCCGAAACTGAATTCTCCCACGCATTTGTTCTCATCTCTCTCTCTCTCATTTATATCCCCCAACCCTATCGTACCTTTTCCTCTTCCTTCTCCCCCCTTCCCCTCCGACGCCCCTTCTTTCAGACTTCCAGAGTTGCCTTTCTTCTTTCTCTTTGGGATGCCAGATCACTCGTTTCTTCTCTTTCTATCGTGGTATGCTTTGAAATTCGCCGCTCAAGGTGGTACACCTCGTATCCTACCTTTACCACTACTCTAATATAACGACAAGTCGAACAGCTGATTCACAATGAGGGTCAACTACCCTTTTAACTCTCTCTTTCTATTCCTTTCTATCCTATTTCTAATTTACTCTAATCTACACACTTTTCTTTTTTTTCTTTTAAACTATACATACGAAAGAATTAATTGTATGTTTGATATACATATTTAAATATATTTTTTTTAATGATTAACTAATGGTTTTTTAAATACACATATTTTTACACACACCACCAACATGATTGCATCACTCTTCCCTTATTTTTTATTTACTGTAATCTAATTTGTTTTTATTTATTTCTCTATATATATGCAATAATTAAATATTATAAATATTTTATTAATAAAATAAATAATAATATTAAATAATAATAATCGTAATAATTACATTAATAATAATTCAACTATGGTATTGACAAATTTAGAAATATTTGTTATACTAAATTTTAAGTTAGCACTGTTGAACGACAAATGATAATCAATATAATATTATATTAATATTACTTATTTATATTTTTGTATTAATTAATAATTTAATTGTACACGTAATATACTCGTGATTGGTTAATATCTTAATAAATTATTTCAATTTTTCTAATTCGAATATATATATAAATAAATTATATAATATAAATTATATTATTGTAATATAATAAATATTATTATATTATAATACTACAATTATTAATTATTATTTAACTATAATATAATAATAAATAATATTATTATAAACAATATTAATAGTGTTAGTAATTTATGAAAAGCCTGTAATTTGATATCAACCTAATTGACAAATATTTTCTCATTATACTTAGAATTTAACTAACTATTCTCGTAATAATATCTAAACAGAAAAAAAATGATATGAAGGCGTGATGAAGGTATAAATTACACCATAAACATACTATGTGTGAATATGTGAATGTATGAGTGTATGAATGTGTGTAAGTATATATGAAAAGCACGGTTTCTTAATACGTTTAATTTCGCTGAGACACGCTCGCAACAAAGTTCTCGAGACTTTTATATATCGCCTTTGCTCTCAAGTTGCTCGAATCAATTGCGAAGGTCAAGTGCCATCGTTTGACGAGTATTACGTGTACTAACTCGTCATCTTAGAATGATTAATGTTGATTCATGTTAGCTATTATAATTAACTTAATTTCACACTGTCCAATCAAAAAAGTTACATGTTTCGAATAATTTCAATGGAATTTAACAAATATCGATAGAAATATTTTACATTTAATAATTATAAGAAAAAAAAACAGAAGAAACTTAAGGATTTTTAATATTTCTCAATTTTTTTTTATTAATTAAATTATTTCTTCAAATTTTTTAATCTTTCAATTACGTTCCACAATTATTAATATTATTTATCCATAATTATTAATAATATTATATTATATAATAATATTGGGATCTCTAGCAATTGAATACGCTATCTGGTGGCTAAATTCGAAATTACAGTAGATAAGTCGAATTGCTACATCACACCCCTGCCAGAGATCCCAATAATTTGGGTTGACAAGTAAATGATTGCTGATTTTGTCGATAAGGTGCTTTTTAACACTAGATATACCACCATTTTCAGTATACCTATTTCTACCACACTAGTCAAAATGACTGATGTATACAAAAAATGGTGTTCTCAAAAAAATGCTTTTTGAGAAAATGCTTTTTTAGTCTTTATTTACTTTTAAAAAATAACAAAAAATGTTTAATAATAATAATTTTAATAGATAAATGGATTTATAGACATTTTTAAATAACAAAATGCTTAATTATTTACAGAACTCAAATGTTACATGAAGTAAAAATTTTGAATTAAAATGGCCCGACCAGTCAAAATGACTGATCTGGTATATCTAGTGTTAAAATCAGCAATGACTTAATTGCCAATCTAATATTTTATCTTTTCTTTGCAAAGAAATCAAAATTTAAGAAAAATTTCGAAGAAAGTTTAATTAAAATGAAATTTATTGTTATAGCAAATACTTAGGATAATTTACTAGGATAATCTAGTAACATTTTTGATTTAACACGTCGACCATACATAACCTCACAAAAAGAAGAGAAATCAGGAAGTCTTTCGTTCTTTTTCAAACGATTAAATCTTGCCTCTTCTCTTTCTTTTTTCTTTTTCTTTCTTTCTTCCTTCAACATTCCAAGTTACGAGCCAGTACAATTGTTACACGTAAAAGAACTAAAAGAAAAAAAGGGAAATATAAAAGGAGAGAAAAAGAAGAACGCGTGAAATGAGGCAAAGATTAGCATAATGCATCAAATGTGGGGGGATCCAGGGTTGCTCCAATGGCATTGTCGAAAGCATTCAAAGCAAAAGATACCATAAAAATATAAAACTTTATACGGTGATACTACACTACGATATTTCTACTCCATTCTTTTTCCAATTTTTATTTACTTTACTATCTTTCTTCTCATTCTTTTACTGTTATTCCTAATTCACTGTAATCTAAATCTTTTATGGGTTTTTAAAATGAAATACGTGTTTCTAAATATTTTTTCATTAATTTTATATATTCAATCGTACTTTTTTCTCAACATTATTTTAAATTGATTATTATTTTTAAGTAATTAAATTTTTATAGAATTATTAAATTAATTAATTATTTTTTACTAATTTTAGTTAATTATTTATATTTATTATTTATATTTATTATTTATATTTATATTTTAGTTAATTATATATATATATATATAATATATATAATAATATATATAATATATATATATATATATAATAATATATATATATATATATATATA
>NW_015149022.1:114010-204643 GCF_001465965.1 Polistes dominula | reverse complement strand
TATATATATATATATATATATATATATATATATTTTATATACATAAAAAATAAATATTTTCAAATTAATAATTTAAAAATACAAATAAATATTAATTAATAATTTATGTATAATACAAAAAATAATATTATTTTAATAGTAAAATTTCTTGTTAATCGATTTGTAAAAGTAACAAATCCTTTAAAACCCCTAAAAACGAAAATAATAAAGACAAATTTGTGTTTATAATATTTTTACTAATTTTAATAGAATCGGTTTTGTTATACCTATATTTTTAAATATTAATAATAATAATAATAATGTGAAAAAATTTACTACTACTATTTAGAATTTTCAGAATATTGCCTTATTAAATAAAATAAAATAAAATAATTGCCTTTAATTTAAAATAAAAATAATTATTTAAACATAACACTGATTTTCGAAAAAGAACCACGTTAAGGATTCAATTTTTGGGTAATAATTTTTGATTAATATCTGTAAAATCAAGCTGATTATTTTCCCAAAATAATAATATAATAATAATAACAATAATAATAATAATAATATGCTTCGAATTAGGTAATTTTCGTACGGACGAAAACGCACGTATTTCGTTTGTGATCTGAGCCGGAAGGATTTATGTTATATCTATCCCTATCTATATATTCTCTCTCTCTCTTTTTCTCTCTTAGTCTCTTTTCTCTCTCTTTCTATTTTGAATGGAAAGCGTGTTAACGATCCGATGAGAAATAATATTTTCATCCCTTGTCGCAACATCGGCCGGCATATTTCGAAGTTTATCGATGGAATTTCGATGAACGTTTGTACCCGTTCAAAGCTTTTAAACGGAAATTGATTGCATTGCATTCGTTAAGCTTCAACATATGTATTTTATGCATGTATACATTTGCTACGTGCCGAATTGTCTCCTGACTACACACATAAACGTACGTATATACGTGTTTAGGCTTGATACAACCGTCTCAATTAATTATCGTCATGAGAAAATAAAAAATGCACCCTCACTGATTCTAAGATTAAATTATGTTTCTGAGATTTACTGATCTAAATGCAAATTGGCATCACTGCACTTTCGTATAGATAAAAGTTAGGTTATGTTCAAATGTTTCGCACACTCAAATCTATGACCAACAGATGGCACTAAACTTGCTTGTAACTTTTTCATTTATTTTTAAATTAATTAATTATTTTATAAATAAATTAATGTAATAAAAACCTAGCTGTATGCGACTGCAACATTGTGTCCAATTTTCAAGACAATAGGTAAAGTACTTTTTTAATTTTTAACACTTTAATGGTCGTACGTGTACGCAGTCAAACGTCGTCAGTGGCCTGGTAATATTTTTAAGAATAAATTTTTAAAAAATTTTATTGTTATTTACGAAAAAATTGACATGAAACAGCAATTTAACAACAAATTTAATTTTATATATTATATATAAAGTTATAAATAAAATAACGGCCAATATTCCGACTATCACACACATGTTGTGTGAGCGGCCATTAAAGTGTTAATTAAATTACCGATTAGGCATAAACGAAATCTACATTTTTATAAATATAGATTATTTCTACTATTAATACTGTAATTATTACTGTAATTATAACTCTATATATATAGTCCATTATGATAGATGAAAATTAACGCGAAATGATAACGGGACATTGGCATCTTAGTGTCGAGTATAAAACAATACAAAATAAGAGCAATAGAATAGGAAAATGAGAAGAGGGATGAGAAGAGGGAGAGGGGAAGTTAAGAGGAGAATGAAAAGAAAGAGAAGGGGAAATGAAAATGATTCAAGAACGCATCCACGTGTTTAATTGCACGCGGAAACGAAATGGCAGATGGATGTTACGCACGAACTGTCTGCTTTATCGTTAAAGAAGGCGAGTTTAGTTCTCTGTATTTACTCTATATCTGTATCTTTATGTGTGTGTGTGTGTGTACTTATATATTTGTATTTACTTGTATACGTATATATGCAATTTACGTGTTGGTGTTAAGGAATCGAGCAAGCTGAATCGTTTAACAAAAATACAGACGAAAGTTGTAAGAAAAAGGGATGGATGTTGGTAGAAAGGGAAGGACAGGAAGGTAGGGAGAGATGGAAAGAAGGGAGGAGGAGGAATGTCCCGCACAAGATGGTTACAATTAAATCTCAACTCTTTCTACTCTTACTCGTGCGAAACCGTTTTGTAAATCTATCCCTCCTTCTAACTACATCTTCTTATTCTTGTTCGTCTTTTTCTGTACGGAAGAAGAAAAATTAAAAAAAAAAAGATGGAAGAAGAAGAGGAGGAGGAGGAAGAGGAAGAGGAGGAGGAGGAGGATGAGCTTGTGAAGATGAAGATAGCCGTCGAAAGAGCGTGGTTTACTATTACCACGAACACAATTTTCTGCGGTAACGGCGATCGTAAAAGGTGTGCGCCTGCAACACTTAACGGCAAAATGGGAAATAGAAAGAGAGAGGAAAAGAATGAGTGAGTGAGTAAGGGAGAGAGAAAGAAAGAGTGAGTCAGTGACTGAGTGTGAGAGAGAGAAGGAGTATTTGAAGGGAAAACTGCAAATTCTGAGCTTTACGAAACTCGTACACCTTTTCCTAATGCTTCAATTTTTACCCGACAGCCTTAAAAAAAAAAAAAGAAATATAAGAGAAAGAAATAAAGAAAAAAAATACGACGAAAAGAGAAAATGTTGCTGGAGTAAATTGATTTTCAACTCTGTTTAGTTTGTCAGTAGTTTTAGACAGCATCGATCAATGTTTATTTTCTTTTTCTATTAAATAAATTTGAAATATGTGGAAATGTTCCGATTGAGTTGAAATTTTAAATAATACTTCGAAATTAATATAAAAAAGTACCTGGTAATTAGTTATGATAAAAACTTTATTATAAATAAAAAAAAATGGAAATTATCCAATCGTACAAAAGTACTTTCTGTTGGATATATTTAATTTGGAATTATTTATATATTTATTTAAAAAATGATACTTTAAAAATAAAATTGTATTCAAAATAATGTTAGTTTTTCTATTAAATTAGTATAATCGATATTTTTAAATATTAATCAGTATAACGCTGTAATTACTTGCATTGCGTACAAATATTTGATTAACAATAGTTATTAAAAAAAAATATATATATAAAGTATTTAATATATATTATTATATATATTTAATATATATAATATATATAATTATAATAAAATATTTATTTAATTTAACTTTATATATATAATATAAATATAAAGTAATAATTATAATTAATATACATATAAGTCAAAAAAATTATTTCAAATACAGATCCCCCACAAAAAAAAATCAAAATCATAAAAATGTAGTCTAGAAATAAATTTGATTTTTCTTCCTAAATTTACATCTTACTAACTGTTAGCGCTGTTATTACTCTCTTCTCTTTAGCTCAAATATTCCGTTTGAAAAAAAAAAGTATAAAGAAAAACAAAAGAAATAAATTCCCTGGTTTCTTTTTCTCTCCATCATCATCCAAGCGTAGGAGTAGGAGGAGAAGGAGGAAGAGGAGGACTAGGAAAAGCCTCCTATATTTCCATTCGTCCGTATAATTTTAATTCTTACCGCTTCCGCTCTTTATCTCACCGGCGAAGAGGCTCGCTCAGCGAGCCTTGAAGTTATTGAAAAGAAAGATTTTTCTCTGCGCTACATCTACTCTTCCTTAACCGTCCTCACCCCTTCCCCAACCCCAACCCCAACCTCAACTCCCACCTCGAAATCCCTACACCATTCCATCTCAATTCCATCTTCACTAAAATTATATAAATATATATTTCTCTCTCAATCCTTCACTCTTCATATTTTTTCTTTATCCATACCACCCTCCATTCCACCCCCATCCACCCATCGTTTTGTATATTTTACTCTCTTTCTCTGTCTCATTCATTCTCTTTGTATTTTTTCTCTTTCTTTCTATTTCACTTATCTGTCATTGTCTTCATTTTTCTCTCTCTCTCTGTTATTTTTTGTCTCTTTTTCACTCATTCTTAAATATATATAATATATTTAATCTTAATTATCACTTATTAAATATATATAATTTATTTATATTAATTATCCAATATAATTTTTATTATATAATAATTTTAATTATATATTAATAATATATTAATAATATATTATAATTTTATATATATATTAGGGATCTTCCTATTAAAATTAAGGGCTCATATTTGGTAAGAATTGTTTTAAGGTGTCTAGCAACCCATTTTTCCGTGGCACTTGAAAAAAAAAATAAGTCATTTTTTTGACCCACCCTAATATATATATATATAAAATATAAAATTGTATTTAGAAAAACAAAGTTGACCAATAAATCTCGAAAATGACTTAACCTATTGTAATCCTGAATATTTGATACAACTTTTTCCTTTATCCACTTTTCTGCTACTATCATACTTTCGGAGCTATTTAGATAGCAATAACTGGTGAATCACCCTGTATAATATCTTTCCTCTTTCTCTCTCTCTATCTTAAACTCTTTCAATATTTCTCTCTCTCTCTCTTATTCTTTTAGATTCCTTCGAAAACGAGAGAACCAACTCTGATATAAAGACAGGGTGAGGCGAGACGGGTCAAGAGGCCACCCCTTCCCCCAACCTACACTTTTTCACTCCTAACCACCTTCTCTTCCTCCAACCTTACCTTCCTCCCCCTCCTCCCTCTTCCTCTCTTTCTTTATTTCTCTTTCTTTTTACTCTTTCTGGCAGTGGTAATCGGAAGGTCGTCGTTAATCTCGAGAATCGCGAGAGGAAAGAGGTTCGAGGAGTAATTAAAGCGCAGACGAGTCTAATACCAGATTCATACGATGAGTAGTAGTTGTACGGATTCGGGGTTGGGGTTGAGGTTGGAGATAGGCTTGGGATAAGGGTAGTCGCGGGGGTGCGGTGGTAGTAGGAATAGGAATAAAGAACCAAGTAGTCGCTTGGCTTTTGTCCTACGTTGATATTTTATCCCAAGTTGTCGTCGTCCTCCTCCTTCTTCTCCTCCTCCTCCTCCACCTTTTGCTGCTCCTCCCTCTTTCTCCTCCTTAACGTCGTGATGAAAACTTGTCTTCTCATTGAACAACCTACTCTACGTATAATAATTTCTTCTTATTTTGTCTTTGTTTCGTATTATTTATCGAATATTCAAATCATTTGGAATGAATTGTGCGAGAAGAAGATGAAAATGAAAAACAGAATGTTCAAATAAAATGTTTGTGAATTTGTGTGTACAGGTATATAATCAGTGTGCATGTGTGTGTCTGTGTGCAAATCTACATTCGCAAAGCGTTGATTTGTTTTGATATTTAGCGTAGCTTTGCTAATTTGTTTCGTGTCCGCAAAAATTGCGTTAGTTTTTTTTTTTTTTCGTTGCATTTTTCTTTCCTATTAGGATAATTTCGTATCGAATTTATGAGAAGTTACGAGACTGAAAGAGGACGTAATTGGTCTTCGATGATCAATGAAGAGGAGAGAGAAAGGTAAAAGGATAGAAGAAACAGAATCGATTACTTCGAGATGTAGAATGAAAGAGAAAAAGAGGAATGAGAGTAGAATTCCTTTAAGAGTAACTTGTATCATTTAGACTTTTAGTAGTAGATAGTAAGTTATTTTCTTTTTTTTATTTCTACTGTTCTAACAAAAAAAAAAAAAAACAAGAAAAAGTATGAAAGTGTAAAACACGTCAGGTTTTAACCCTTTCAATATACCATTGAGTATTTTAAACGTCGATTTACGAGTCTGCTAAGTGTAGTCCATTTTCTTGATTTATGAGATTGTTATAAAAATACAGAAGAATGTTATTTTTTTTTACAATCCGTCGTTTAGATTTATGCAATTATTTTTTTTTTTTAAATCAATTGATCGACAATATTAATCGGAAAATTAATTAATTGATATTTATATTCAATATATATTATTATTATTATATTATTTAATTATATTTTTTATAAATACATAATTTATAAAATTATTAATAATATATAATAATATATAAATTATTAATATAATAATATTTTTTTATTATTATATCAATATAATATTTATTTAATTTATAAATATAATATTAATTCTTCAAATATAAATTTATATATATATATAATAAGTATAAGTTATATAAAAAAAATATAATATATTTATTATATATTATATTACATGTGTATATATTATATACATATATTTATGAATATATATAAAAAATAATATATAAATAAATAAAATATATTTGTATGTATCAATTGATATTAAATAAATTGTAATATAAAATAATTCAAACAAAAAGATTTAATATTCTAATATAAAAATATTATCACGTAATATAAATCCTAAATAGGTTTTTCACGCGATAATAATTATTAGCTCACCCTATGTATAAGACACATATTATTAATAGGTACTCTATACTCGTATATAGACACATACATACAATCATAAATCTTTGAACGTATTTCTACCCCCATAGAATTATTTCGCACGCGAACATTTTCTCCGTTAAATGGATGAAGTCTCGGCAATTTATTTTTACCCTTTTAATATGTTATTTTTATTATTATTTTTTTTTGTTTTATTTCTCTCTCTTACAATTAGAGATTCCCTTGCAGATTCCTTTCATGGCGTTCCCGATACCGGACCATCGTCGAAACCCTGCGAGACGAACGAAATTCCGAGAAGGTTGTCGCACTTTCTTCTGGAACGCGACATTCCTTTTCTTTCTTTCTCTTTCTTTCTTTCTTATTTTTATTTTCTTTTATTTAATCTTTTTTCTCTCTCTTCCGTGTTTCTTTCAAAGGTAGGTAAGAAAAGGTATGAGAACGAACGAAACTTGGATCGATGCATCTACAGAATTTGAATAAAACGCCAGTTTATTAGAAAAGAAAAAAGCTGACTCAAAATGCCAGAAATTTCAATTGAATTCCTATCGACTATTATTATTATTGTTATTATTATTATTATTAATAATATTTTGTTTTAAATAATAAAGTAATTCAAATCGGTCATTTGTTATATTTGAAAGTTTTTCAATCGAACGTTAACCTATCCTTATTATCTAACCTAACCTAATTTTTATTATCTTACATTTTATATTTAGTATAAAATATATTAAAATATATTATATATCTATATTGTATATAAATTATATTATCTTATATTTTATATTTAGTATGATTTAAAAAAGGAGTTGGTTAATTTTTGGAATAATATTTTTATAATATTTTTTTGTTGATATTTAGAACCCAAACATTTAATTTTTAATATTTATTAGAGCGATTTAATCTAAAGATTATAAGTATTTTAATTATTAGTAATATAATATATTTTAATAAGTTTTATTAATTATTATTATATTTAAAATAAAATATTTAATTTAAATGTTTGACATAACCTTAAGCGTAGCTTTGTATCTAATTATAAATATATAAATACATTATAATATTAACCTTAACTAATATTAAAATTAATAATAAATTAAATATAAATATTTTAAAATATAAAAATTTAATAATATAAACTTTAATCAAATTTTTTTCTTTTTATATAAAATAAAATATATTTTAATTTAAATAATTATTATTAAATTAACTGTTAATATTCACACACAATAGTTCTTTTTAAATTAAAAATAAATAAATTAAAATACAAACCAAAAATATTATTTAAAATAAAAAATAAGAAAAAAATATTACCAATGAAAAAAATAATAAAAAAAAATAAGAAAGAAGCAGATAAAATAAAAATACAAACTTCTTCGGGAGAGTATCGAAGCGTGTCTAATTGATTTCTCGCATTAATGATCGGCGAAAACGTATGGGAGAATGCATTGGCGAATGCACTCTTCTACCGACAGATGCACCAAGAAATGAATACACATGCACTCACACATATACATACAATCTTTCTCTTAATCTTTCTCTTTCTAAATCTCTTCAGAGTCCTGCTGTGACCAAAGATATATATTCTGACCTGCACATGTTTAAAGATGCACACGTATACACATATTTGAAAGAAACACACACACATGCGTATATACACAGATATATATATACAGATCATCTCAACATACTCAAACGTAAATACACATGTACATAAAACACATATATATATACATACGTGTACATACAGTTATATACATACAGGTATGCATACAGGTATATATACAGGTATGTATATATATAGAAGGAGAGACGATCTGGCTTTATATAATACAAACGGACGGGGATTCGCGAAGTATAGGCACCCTTGGACCCCATGGAATGCCCGGTGGTATAGTTTATGCATTGACCACATTCCTCTCCCATGCCTTGGAACGCTCCTCTTCCTTTATCTCTTTCCTTTTAATACACCTACGTTCTCTTTCTCTTTCCCTATCTCACTCTTTCTTTCTCTGTTTCTATCGTTTCTTTCTTTCTTTCTTTCTCTGTCTTACTAATATATGGGGTTCCAATATACAGGGTGAACTATATAATGTTCAGTTATAATATCATTTAACTAATGCAATTATCAAATATATCAATTGAAATAAATATTATAAATATACTAATATAATATAAATATAATAATAAATATAATATAATTTTATTAATTAGGTGAAATGGAAGGTATGAAAATTTGTATTCATTTACATACAAAAATTGTAATTTATATATGTATTTTATAGAAAATAATATAATTTTATTAATAATTAATATTTTGACGTTAGGAGTATCAATTTTTTTTTTCGAATTCATTAAATCATCTCATGAATAAAATTATAAAAAATTGATGTATGTATCAATTAATAAGACAATTCTATTATTAATTGATTCTTATTCACTTACTTCATTATACTTCATAGGTTACTTCATTAATCATTTATAATAGAATGGGTTTCTTTAATTTCAATTCATGTATTATAATGAAATGAACCACCATTAGTAAACCTTATCTTTTTTTTTCTCTTTCTACATTTTCTTTCCAATTAAAAATTATTCTCTCTCTCTTTCTTCCTCATATCTTAATAGAAATTTGATACATATGTATATAATATTCATTAATAAAACAATTTTGTTAAAAGGTGATATTTAATTATGCATCCTACTTAATTAATTATATAAAATGGAATACATTTGTTAACTTTCAATTAAAATCTACGTTAAATCTTATATCTTCCCTCTTTTTTTTATATTTATTATTAAAAAAAAATATAATAAACAAATATTCATTAAATATATTGTACAATTTTCCTAATATCAGATTTTTAATCATTAACGATATTTCATTAATTATTTGAATTGAATTTCTTTAGTTACAATTAAAGGTTCACCACCATCACTGTCGTATTCTCTTTCTCTCTTTCTCTTCTTAAACTATCGTACGCTCCCATATTTCTCTCTCTCTCTTTCTCTCTTCTTTTCTTACTATCCTTCCAAAGGACCTTACTCTTAACCTCACGCGCACGAACAAAGCAACACGAGGTTAGTGCACACGCCCTCGTCCTTGCGATCCACCACCTCTACCTTTCGTCTCAACAACCTTCAAGGGATTTACTCTTCTCCCTAATCGAGATTTCTCTCTCTCTCTCTCTCTTTCTCTCTCTCTCTCTTTCTCTCTCTCTCTCGATTTGCTTTTAAAAAGACAACAGAAAAAGAAACTTATAACTTTAATAAATTAAAATTTATAAAATAATGCATCGTTATCTATTGTATACAAATAGAATTACAGGACTAAGATAACCTTAAATAATAAACCCCTAAATTGACAATAAAAAAAATTATAATTAGCTAAATAAATTACTCTATCTTTTAAGTTAGAAAAAATCAAATAAAATAAACAAATTTTTATTTAAATCGGTTAAGTTGTCTCGATGTTTATCGCGGATAAACAAGAATAATTAAAAAACATAATAGTATATAATTATTTTTAATAAAGAAAAATAATACTACACAATAACTTTTTAGAGTTTAAATTAGAAATAAATTATCGTAATATTCTAAACTTTTTTTTGACCTTCTAACTTATAAAATCAAAAAAACCAACTACTTCTGCGAACATAATTGTTTTAAATATTTTTTCTTATTATTTGTCAAAATGATATACTTTTATTTAACTAAAATTCTAACTTAAAGAAAAATATAAATAGGCAATATACTTTTATATAGAGTGGATAGAAAAAAATTGCTACGTCATCGAAGATCGATGAACTTTTATATTACATTGAATTGAATTGAATTTTCATTTAAGAAGATTCAAATCTACGAAGCAAAGCATTCCCCCAAAAAAAGACAACAGGTGAAATCATATTTTATCTTATTTCATTTCATTTCATCTGTTCCCCCATGTGTTCATATGTTAGATGTGTGTTTATATGTGTTTAATAAAATCAACGGCAGATGTTTTACCAGTCGAAGATACAAGAAAAATAAATGTGTAAGAGAAAGAAAGAAAGTGTTACAAAGATACAGAGCAGAACTCTGAGAGAATATTCCTCTCTCTCTCTCTCTCACTCTCTCTTTCTCTCACTCTCTCTCTCTTTCTCTTATTTTTCTGTGTTGTGTGTATATGTGTGTTTCTATCTTTCTCTTTGGACAAACTGGAAACCGATGAGTATCTCGAGCGACGAGTACGGTGAAAACTCGCATCCCGAGAGGAGGACGGTTAGTTCAAGAGCAAACGACGAAATATGTTAACGAGCCGGCTAGAATTAAAAGACCAGAACCACGGGTTACGACGAGTAGTATAAACTGCAAAAGAGAGAAAGAAGGAGAGAGAGAGAGAGAGAGAGATATTCTCTTTTCCAACTCGTGCCGCCACGAAAGCAACGCGATTCGTTTTGTAAACGAGATTCGCATGCTAAAAAGATTACTATCTTCGTATATCCGTATAACCAAACTGTATATCGAATCAAAATTGTAAATATATAAATAGTGTAGTAGATTTATTAGTTATCTATTATAATATTAAATAAAGATATTGAATATCTTTTTTTCTTATCTAAAATAAAATTAAAATATTTATTTTTTTATTACATAGTACTGCAACTATATATATATAAATATGTATATCGAATCAAAATTATAAATATATAAATAGTGTACAGTACAAAAATTATCAGAAAACAAATATCACTAGATTTATTAGTTATCTCTTTTAATATTAAATAAAAATATAGAAATTTATTTTTTTTCTAAGATAAAAATATTTATTTTTCTATTACTTAATACTGCAACCATATATATATAAAATACTAACAAGTAATCCTATATTTTAGTGAACAAAATATTCATAGATACAATGATTAAATAATTTTTTTACATTCTTAATTCCAAATAAATACAAATGAACAAAATCTAATTTTCTTTTTATCGCGGTGTTAATTCTGTATTTTTAAATAAATCACAGAAGTATTTAAAATAAAATATTAAATTAAATTAATATAATTTACATAAATCTAATTTCTTTTTTATATATAAATATAAATCATAAAATTATATTAAAATTAAATATAAATAATAAAATTGTCATAGGTAATAATAAAAATACTATTAATAAAAAAAGAAAAGAAAAGAAAAATTAAAATAAAATATAATATTAAATATAATATAATATAAAATAAATTATCAATAAAATAAAATAAAATATATCACTGCATACCTTGTATTAATCAGTGACCCAAATATAACCCTCCTACTTTACCCAAAACCTTCAAAATCTACTTACAAAATATTACCACAAAAATATTATTTACATTAAATTAAAAAAAATTCAATATTAACTCTTCTAACCCTAAATAAACACTATCAAAAATAATAATGACGAAACAAAATATCATGGTTTACAAGTATTCTTCATTTTTTTCGCGGCCGAATATGCAAAGATCAAGATCCTTGAAAGAAGAAGAAGAGGAAGAAGAAGAAGAAGAAGGAAAAGAAGTTTAAGAAGAAGTAGAAAATGAAGAAGCAGAAGAAGAGGAAGAAAAAAATAAGGAAGAGGATAAGAAAATAAAAAAAATAAAAGGATACCAAAGGATTCCGAGGGATGGTTGGTAGTCTGGACCGTGTCGCACGTTCTCTCTCTCTCTCTCTCTCTCTCTCTCTCTCTTTCTCTCATTTTATCTTACATACTCGTGTACACACTCACACAGAGATCACTGTAAGAGAGTATAGTTAAATGTGGGAGCGCCTTAGGTCAGACATAATAGTGTGTTGGGCTGCAGGTTAAACTGGCGGCAGGCAGACAGGTTGGAACGGGCAAAGGAATGCCGCAGGAGTAAAAGAGAGCAAAATATCTTTACCCACCTTTTATATATATATATATATATATATATATATATATATCTTTCTCTTTCTCTTTCTCTTTTTCTTTTTCTTTTTCTTGTAAATTTTTTTTTTCTCATGGAATATATCTGTCTTTCTTTTTCTCACCGTTCATACTACTTCATAATACATCATCCTTCTCTTCATCTTCATCTTCATTTCTATTATTCCTTATGCTTTGAATAAATAGAGAGATTGTATGATTTTTCTTTGTAAAGAATACAAAATTCAAAATACTAATTTTCTTTGGCTCTTAAAACCAAAGTTTTGTCTCATTTACTTCTCTTTTTTCTTTTTTTGTTTAACTCGTTTCATACAGGATTTTTCATATTTTGTGGGATAGAATTTATTTTATTTTTATATTAATTTTATAATAATTATTTATATTTAATATAAAAAAAGATACAGGGGTAAGTCCAACGCCATCTGTTTATGGCGCCCAAAATTTCGGTAAGCGCGGGAAACATTTAAACATAACCTAACATTTATCTATACTCTTTTTTTTCTTTTTTATTTAATCAAATTAAACCACAGCAACACGTGGAAAGGGTAGTGGTGGTTCACAGCTAGTATTCTAATATAAAAAAAAAGAATTAAATATCAAATGAATTTATTAAAAATAATAAAATAAAACTTTTGACTCAACTATTAATTGTTCAAAAAGTTGCATAAATTTCAAACCTTTTTCTTTTACTTCCCTTTCTTCTATTCATCCTTCTTTCTTTTTTTCTTTATTCTTTCTCTTTTTTTTTGGAGGGTACAACAAGAGAAGATCTTTCGGATCCTACACCCAGTATTATTTACATTGGAATTCTGATTAATTCTTGGACAAAGTCGCTTCGAGCATTTCCTTCCAAACTGTTCTCCTCATTCCAGAACTTTGAAACTTCCTTCCTTTCATCCCTCTTCTTATCTTTCTCTTTCTCCCTCTCACACAAACATACACACAAACAAATTCTCTCGACAGACCCTTCCTACTATAAGAGAAATAGAAAGGAAGTTACAGAACCGATTCGTTGAAATCGATCCGGATAGAAGCGCCAGTCCGATGATTCATCGTCTTTTCCTTCAACTACCTAATCTTTCTTTCTTTCTTTTCCTTTCTTTCTTTTTCTTTTATTTTCTAAGACCTTTGGAAAAGTCAAACCGTGTGACCAAATTGTAATATTCCAAAGAACAAGAATAATGATCAATGAATATCCCTCTTTTGTAGATACTTTTGAACCAACGTCAAAAAATGACAAATTTTCTTTATTGAATAGTATATATATATATATATATATATATATATATATATATATATGTGTGTGTGTGTGTGTAAAAAAGAATATACAGGGTGATTCACCAGCTTTTGCCACCCAAATAGCACTGAAAGTATGATAGTAGTAGAAAAGTAGATGAGAAAATAGTTGCATGGAAAATTCAGGACTACAATATGAGATTAATTTTTTTTTTCTAGGTTAAGTCATTTTCTTAATGTGTATACAATTGTATATATAATGTATTAAATGTATATATATTGAATACACTGTATTTTTTATATATTAGGTCTACCGGAAAATTCTGTCCATTTTTAAAATAAAATAAAATAAAATAATATAATTATTATATATATAATATTATTAATAACTATACTATTATAATATAATATTATAATAATATATAATAATAATATAATATAATAATATTATTAATATTTATTATCAAATTATTCCTAATTTGAACAATTAATTAATTGAATTACTTTTGAACTCTTGTCAACATGGTGGCAATTTGTATATTCCATTTTAAGAAATGGGGCCTTACCCCTAGTGACGAAAAATTGAACTAATGTTTGTTTGAACATACAGAATTTTCCGATAGACCTAATATTATTACTATTAAATGAAATCATTAATGTTTAATAAAAATTTGTTTGAAAATTGTACCTAAACTATTTTCAAAAATATCACTCATTTATATATACATGTTTATGAAACAATAATACTGTATAGAGTTTCCTTTAGCCGTCGTTGTATGCACTTGATGAATTTACAAAGGTTCTTAACACAACTGAAACGTTAACGAGCATATCTTCGTTGTAGAAACACGTAACAATAATAATTCAAAATCCATATGTATGYATGTGTGTGTTTGTATGTAAGAGAGAGAAAGAGAGGTGAGAGGGGAATAAAGTTTAACATACCAGACCACTAGATAAATAGATCTTATGGCGCAGGTATATATCATTATGATTGTGGTAGTGAATAACTATGAAATTAACTGCAAACAGCACTTGCCCCGACTTCCGTAGCTTCTCAAGCGAATTATTATAGTTTGCCAAACTTCGACAACAAAAAGTATGCAAGAGAGAGAGAGAGAGAGAGAGAGAGAGAGAGAGAAATATTCATTTGCAAATTTATAATTGTTTTAATATGTGTAAAATGTGTATACTGAATTTGATAACATAATGCGAGTAAAAAGAATATGATCAGATCATACGTGACGTGTAAATTATATTATTTTTGTAATATTTAAAAATATTATACATTTATTGGATTGTCAGTAGAAAAATGTTCGTGAACAAATTTTTATATAAATTTTAATATTTATATTAAAAACAAATATTCCATTTACTCGTGAAAATTAAAAAAAAAAAAAAAAGAGGAATATTATTCGAGTAAAACATTGTTCGTATTTTAAAATGTCGTATGTAAAACGTAATTTAAAAAATAATAAATATATATAATAAAAAATATATAATAATAAAAATNAAAAAAAAAAAAAAAAGAGGAATATTATTCGAGTAAAACATTGTTCGTATTTTAAAATGTCGTATGTAAAACGTAATTTAAAAAATAATAAATATATATAATAAAAAATATATAATAATAAAAATATAATAATAAAAAAAAGTTCGTATATAAAACGTCACACGGTTTGTACAACTATGTGAAATATATACTTGTAAATAAAAAGGTAAAAATTAATTTAAAAAAAAATTAATTACTGCAGAATTGATATTACAATAAAAAAAAGAAGATCATAATAATAAGTTTGTTCAATTTATTAAACTTGTTTAGAAATTGAAGAGAAAAAACTTGACGCGGGTATAATCAAATAGACGATCACGAATGGTACAATTATAAAATCATTATTTTTAGAAAACGTGAACGAAAGATGAAAAAAAGGAGAGATAGAGAGAGAGAGAGAGAGAGAAAGTAGTAAAAAGATATTCCAATTAATACGAAACACAATCGAGATCAAGGGGGAAAAAACGATCGACGGGTAACGATACGAGTTGTATAAGATCGATTGGCCGATTCATTGCGAAGGGCCGTGTGAAAGGCGCGTATCCCCTATTGAAAGGTTCGTCGAACGCCCCGAGAATCTGCACCAACAACCAGTAAAAGAAAGAAACAAATAAAAAGATACAAAAGAAAGAAGTAAGAACAAAAAAATAAAAACGAAAGAGATGGATAGAATTTTATTTTTTTTCTTCTTAAATTCAACACAGTTAATTGTAATATCAATTTAATTAATAATAATATTTTTTATCGTTTTTAATATTCGATTAAATTATTTAAGTATTTCTGTATTAAAAATAAATATTTTTGTATTAAAATAGAAACAAATATATTTTAGTAATATATTTTACAATATATTATTTATATATATTTATTAAATTATATACTATGTTAATAGATAATTATATTAACTTATATACTATATTAAATATATATAAAATAATTATAGTAATATACTAAATGAAATAAATCATAAAGATACAGTTGCAGATAATTCATTTAATATTATACAATAAAAGAAGCATAAAATACTTACAAATAAACAAAATTTTTAAATAAATTTTTCTTAATACTTGTTGAACTGACATCACACGTTGCGAAAAAATATTTTTCATGAGACATTCACTTTTTTTTTTTTTAATTAATTTAATTACAAAAATATGAATGAAGGTTGGAAATGAATAGATTTCAAAATTCGAGAAGAAAAAAATATGTAAAACAGAAAGAAAAAGCACCATGAAAAAAATAATAAACATTATTCTAAGTATACACGGTGTTCTCGCAAAAATGGCAGACAAGTTAAACAAAGAAATAAATGAAATATTTTAATTTATTTATCAAGAAAACAAAATCCTAAACGAATAAAAATATATTAACCAATTTAATATTATTACATATTACATGATGTATCAAAAAAAAAAAAAAGAACTAATTATTTATAATTGTTTATATTTAAGTGTAACACAGTAGATTCTCCGCCCCCTCTAAAAAAAAGAAACGTTCATCTATAAATTTCATTATAAATTTATTTAACCGATGAATAATATAATCAATTAAAAAATAATATATTTATGCTACTCGACGTATAAAATAGATTATTACGTTTTTATTAAATAAAGATATTGTTTTTATTTTTCTCTCAATTTTTTTATTTTACATTTGATTATCATAGAAATCTACCCCTTCGAGTGGGGTACCCCTAACCTGTCTTTTTTTACTTCAACATTCTTTTCTTTTTTTTTTTTACCTTTGACACACGGCAGTAGTCGTCGGTTTCTCGTAAAGGGAAAAATCGTATAAAGGGTTAATGAGAGTGAGCAAGAGAAAAGAAAAAAAAGAGAGAGGAAGAGGAATAAGGGAGAGAGATGGGGAGAGAGAGAGAGAGAGAGAGAGAGAGTTAGAACACTTTTGTGGACACTTACACAAATACAGTTCTCACGCAAACATATAAACCTGTGTGTGCAAATACATGTACACACTCTTGGTCACGGAGGTGCGTAATTTACGCGCGTTTATTAACGCCAGAAGCACTTCATTCCGCTCGCAACGTTTATGGCGGTCACGACTGAGAGAGAACAAGAGAAAAAAAATAATAAAGAATAAAAAAATGAGAGAGAGAGAGAAAAAAAAAATATAAAAGTCCAGAGAGAATCACGCGAGAGAAAGAAAACCGGGCTAGACTGAGAGAACGAATGATAAAAAATAAAAAATAAAAATAAAAAAATACAGACAGAAGGACGAACGGACAGACTGTATAAGAGAGAGAGAGAGAGAGAGAGAGAGAGAGAGAGAGAGAGAGAGAGAGAGAATGTACATATCATAAACGTGTTAGAAAGAGAAAAACAAAGAGATAGAAAGAATTCATATATAGGGTGATTCACCAGTTCTTTCTACCTAAACAGTTAAGTATGATAGTAGCAGAAACGTGCTATTGGTTAACTTTGTTGACGAATGAATCTAGAAAATGACTCAACTTGTCAAAAAAAATACTAATGTCATATTATAGTTCTGAATTTTTTATATAACTTTTTCCTTATCAATTTTTTTCCTACTATCATATTTTCGGAGTTATTTAGGTGGCAAAAGCTGGTGAATCACCCTGTATAAATGTGTTAGAAAGAGAGAGAAATAGTGTTAGATACGGAGTGGGGGATAAAAAGAAGATAAAAAGAAAAGACAGATTGAGAGAGAAAAAAAATGCTGAAGTGAAATAGAATGTCCATGTAAACGTGTTAAAAAAAGATAGAGAGAAAGAGAAAGATTGTAGATACAAGAACGTGAAAGAAGAAGAAGAAGAAGGAAAAAAAATACAAGGTAAGCCTTATGCTGCCGGTAGCAACACTGTAAAAAAGAAAGAGCAAGGTATCAGTGGAAAGGTAGGGGGAGGGGGAAAGGTGGTAGATAGGAAGAGCAAGTGGGAGTGGGAGGGAAAAGGTGGGGGATGGTTGGAAAACGACAGCCTTTTCGTGGACAACGCTCAAATATTTGAGGGAGAAAATTTATGTTGGAGAGTACCGGTAGAAGATGAGAGAGAAAGACAAAGATAGAAAGATGGTTTCTTCTCGCTTTTAACTCACCGCGGTGGGCTGGAAGGTTGGAAGGAAGGTTGGAAGGAAGGTTGGAAGGAAGGTAGTAGTACACACGTTGAAAGCTCTAATTACACGGAGAATTTTCGAAATGTTCCATGGTATTAAAGTACTGTTTTCTTTAACCAATGAGAAAACGATAGTGAAGAACGTCGAATGCTAATTAAGGGATAATAATTGTCGTTCATTGACCTCTCTCTCTCTCTCTCTCTCTCTCTCTCTTCTGTGTTATTTTTATTTTATCTCATTTTTGTGTTTTTTATTTTCCAAAAGGAATTAGAAACATATATGTATTTATATAATTAATGTATATGTGGTATTTATTAAAGTGTATAATTTTGTTTAACTTGTGAAAAATTGATATTTTATAGATTGGAGAATAATTAAGTGGTTTAAGGAAAGTATATATTTGGTATAGTTATTTTATATAGTTTATATAATGATGTAGTTTAATCGAATATTAAATCAATCAAAAATATATTGTAAATAGTATTTAAATAAAATTAGTATTTATATTATATATATATATAGTATTATAAATATTATCAATATTATAAATATACATTTGTTTTTATTTACAAACTAAAAAGAAAAAAAAACATAAATTTAAAAACATTATAGAAAAATATCAAATTTGTTTTCCTATAAAAAAAAAACTATTGATAAATTGTGATATAATGAAAAATAAACATAGACAAACAAAGAAACAAAAAATAAAAAATATTAAAAGACACGCGCGAACGATTCTAATCTTAAAAATCAACTCGAAGCTTATCACATAACTCAGTCGTCGTGATGCATTTATCGCGATAAGAAAAAAAAGTGACCTCATTCATACACACATAAACGTATATATGTATGTACTAGTAAAAGAAATATAAAATACTTTTTTCTAACTTATAAAAAAAGTTACAAAAAAAGTGCATGTAATTTATACGCTAATTTACACATCGATCAATCGACGTTTGATTCATTGACCGAACTGAACATTTTCCCTTTTTTGTAACAAATTACTTTCATTTATCGACCATTCAAAAGCTTTCTGCAAAGTGGACGAGATTCATCGATGCATTAATGATGATATTAAAAGAGGAAAAAAATAAAATGTCTTTAACGTTGACATTTTTATTTCTATATTTAAAAAAAAAAGAAGAGTTTTTTTTAATACCAAAAATTCTATAGCAAAATGCTAATTTATTTATATTTTTATGAAAAATAAAATCAAAATAAAACAATAATACTTGTTCATCGAAATAGGGATAAAGAAAACTTTATTTTAAAAATACAAGGACAAAGAAAATAGGAAAGTACATTTACTATTATTCGAGTTTCGTGTTAAACTTTAAAAATTTTCAGTCCACCCTTGTGACAGAAAAGAAACTTTTCAATCGATCGTCGTCGTTTATTTTTAGACTCACGAACAAAATTCTTCAGTGAACTCACCCCTCATGTATACATTTCTTCTATACTTATTTTTTTCTCACACATGGATCGAAAGTTCGTTTTTGCTCCCTGTTTTTAGGGGCGAAAGTGCGACTTTCCCTCCCGCTTGAATGCTGTAACAAATTAGTGCGCATGCTTCAATTTTTTAGCGCATGCGAACTAGTTTCTTAACCTTAGGAATATTTTAATAAATTACTGCGCATGCTTCAATTATTAGTAATAATAATAATAATTTATAAACTTCCTATTTAATTAATTAAATTTTATTTTAAAAAAATTTTTTTTAAACTTAAATAATAATTTATATTTTAATAGAATATAATTTTATCTTTTATTTAATTTTATCGTAATTATTTAATTTAATTTAATTTATTATTATATTAGATTGATAAATGTAATTAATAAACTAAATAAGTCGTTGATAAGGTTACGCCATACTCAAAAAAGCTTGGCGCATGTTCATAAAAGTTGAAGCATGCGTAATATTTTCTTTAAAAATTTTGCAGGGAGTAAATATTAAAAAACAATATCATTAAAATAGGGAACCACCGATATGTTTTTCTTTTCTAAATTAACAAATTAAATCGTGATATCGAATAATTTAAAAAAATATCATCTGTCTCATAAATTTTATATTTTATTTATTTTTATATTTAAATTTTTTTTAAGTTTTTTTATATTTTATTTTATTTTTATTTTTAAATCTTTTTAACTGGGGGGCTCCTCCCCTAACCCCCGCCGGGGGCTGTGCCCCCGGATCCCCTGGTTTTTTTGCTGGGGGATTTGCCCCCACCCCTGGACCCCTTGCTTGTTTTTAAATTTACATAATCTTCACAAAATTTATTAATTGACAACAAATAAAAAAGTATATTACATACCTAGCGCAGTATAGTAAGAAAGCGGCAACTTCGTTTTGCACAGCGGGAGGAAAGGGAGGCGGAAAGCGGCAACTTCGTTTTGCACAGCTGCAGCAGGAGAAAAGTTGACGCTCTCCGCACGGGAAGAAAAACATGTGAACTATAATTCCTTTTAACCTAACAGCAAAATATTAATAGTATATAATTATTTAATTACAACCGAACTTTCGATACCGGTGTGAGAAAAAAATGTATACTCACCACGGGAGAAACTTTTCTCCCTAGGTGAGTAATATACTATTATTTATATTTTCTTTTTTTTAATTAAACTATAACAAATAAACATATTTGAGTATTAAGGGTGTTTTCCTATTATTTGCAAACCGTACTCTAGGTTTTAACAGACCATATACAATTTTATAAAATTTACAAAGAGACCTTACACTGGAGCTCCTAGTGTGATATATCTTTTATACCTTATACCTTTAAGGTATTATCATGGTAAAATATTTGTATCCATTAGCCAACCAATTTTGAGAAAAAAGCTTTTAAAGTTTGGCTTTTTTTATATCTATTTTATATTTATTTGATTGCATTATTTATCATTTTACGCGTTAGCGTGAATAGTAGCGTTCACGCTTCTCACGTCGGTGGTTAGTGTTCGATCCTTTACGAAGGAAATAATTATTTTTTTCTATCTGTAAGTTTAAACTTTTTTTTTCATATTTCTGTATTTTTAATTTTATATAATATAATATAACGAGGTATATTATTCATTTCCTGTGATAAAAATAAAAAAGAAAATGTTAACGGATATTCTTCGGGTTTTTTTTCTCTCTGTCTCTCTTTCTCTCTGAACGTTCGTTCGTTTATCGAAAAATCTAGCGAAAAGTCGGGAAATCGTGTGCGCTCGACTCACTTTGATCCGATAGCGAATATCTTCCAGTCGATGAACACGTCGCGCATTTTCCTCGCACCGACGGTTCCGCGTGTTCATTCATTTAGCGCTCGAATCGTTCTCAATTAGTCTGTGAAACGCATATTCGTTCACGCGTGTTTACAAATTTGCGCTCTCTTCCTACCCCACCCCTGTCCCCCCTCCAACAAGACATCGACCCCCAACACCACCCACACCCACTGTTCCTCATCGTCCTCCTATTTCTTCACAGTCATCGTAGTTGTTTCACTTTTACACTCTTACAAATCGTACAATTACTAGTTGTACCTTGTATGTAATTTCTTTTTTTATTATTTTTCATTTTATGTCGAACTTACACCGCAACTTACAAATTGTACGATACAAATTGGGACATCATCGCATTCATATTCATTTTCAGAGTTTCCTTTTTTTTTATCTTCCATCAATTCATATAACTTTTGAGTTACAGATTATTAATGTATCAATATTTTTTTGCTTATAAATAAACTAGCTGTGACCCATTACGCGTTGCTGTGGCATTTTTTCTGTAGAAGATAGCCTAACTTCTCTTTTTTGGATCTAACCTTTTCCCCTAGCCCCCTTACCCTTTTTAGAAGATGACACAAAATAATTTAATTCAATTTCAACACAATGTAACACAAAATTAAATTTTAGAAATATTCAATTACATGGAATTAAAAATTGAACATAAAATATGACATTGTGTAGTAAGATAACAGTTAGATTATGTTCAAATGTTTCATACAGTCACCGAAATCTATGACCAACAGATGGCATTGAACTTACATGTATCTTTTTCTTTGTTTTTTAAATTAATTAATTATTTTTTAATTAAACTAACGTAATAAAAACCTAGATGTATGCGAATACAACGTTGTGTTAAAATTTCAAAATTTCCACAATTTTGAAAAAAGAATTGTTAGTAAAATGAGCTTTCCCAAAAATATTCGATCATTTTCAATTATTTTTTGAGTTAATATAATAATCTGGAATACAAACGAGAAATAAAACAGGAATATAAATTCCATTAGAATTAATTTATTTTTTTCTTTTCTCGTTCATAAAAAAAGAAAATGGAGAAGAGGGATAATAAAAAGGAAAACTATGAAGAATCGTAAAAGAGGAAACCAAATGCAAAAGAACATTTTGTGAAGTATCGTTCGTCCTAAGATTCAAATGAAGTCCGATAACGATGTAACGATAGAACGAAGCTCGTTAACATTTAAGAAATAAAGAAATAAAGAAAGGAAGGAGTGAAGACAACAAAAAAATCTACCAGACCGTATCCGTCCAATAGTACAATATCGTTATTTTCATGATTATCCGGATGTAGTTGTAAAGTCGTGGAATTAATTATTCTCGAATAAAAAGTACCTCCTTCTCCTCCTTCTACTCCTCCTCCTACTCCTTCTCCTTTCAACCAATAAAAAGAATCTTCTTCAAATCGAGCGAGTTAAATAATTGATGTTCGTTTTGTTAACAAATAAAAAAATTATACAAAAATATCTTTTACTTTATACGATTATTATAATTACCACTGGATAATAATAATAGTAATATTAAATATTTTATTTAATATATTAAATATTATTGCCTAAAATATATAATAAAATAATTTATTTAATATATTTATTTAATATATTTTTTTAACTTTAATAAAAACTTTTGTATAAATATTAAATATAGTAAATAAAATATTTATTATTAAATATTATTATATATTTTAGGCAATTATATTTAATATATTAAATAAAATATTTTATTTAATATTAAATGAAAACTCATTGTAAAAATAAAATTGTAAAGCAATGTGAAACGAAAGAAATCAAATAATAGAATTAAATAAAATAATTATATTTAAACATATTATATAAAACAGTATTATTTATTTCGGTTTACAGCCAAGAAAAAAAAAAGAAAAATTTATTTTAAAAAAAAACAATAAGAGAACAAATTTGCTTTAATTTCATTTTCTTCCAGTTGGTTTTTCTCTGACTATAAAATGAAATAAATTTCTTAAAAACAAGAATTAAAAAAAGCCATAAAAACAAAAAAAAAAGAAAAAGAGGTGTGTATAGCTTAAAACAGTGTTAGAGGTGAGAAAGGGGGAGGGTAAGGGGTAGAAGATAGAAAAGAAAAGAGAAAAGAGTAATAGTCTAGCGTTATCTGTCCGGGACAAATTTAAATGTCTATTCAAAAGGACTGAATTGCATTAATTATGACGTTGGAGGAAGTGCATTCATTAGGTTCATTGTCATTTTAGGTTGGGAGGAACACTGGTAAAACGTTCAATGAAAAACAACGGTGTACTACTTCCGTCATGGAAGATAGGAGATACCAACTGTCATCTGTATAAGTTAGGGGTAAATTTAAAGATAATTGAAAAAAAAAAAATTTTTTTAAATCTTCTCTAGTCGTTCAACAATACTAAAAAAAGATTTAAAAATGATTCTCGCTTTTCAGTGCGTATCGTTTGCTAGATCGAAGATAATACACATGCATGCGCACACACGTGTGAAGGGTGAATAAAAAATAGAGAAAGAAAGAGGAAAATAAATAGGAAAAATAAATAGGAAAAATTTGTCTTCTTTCAATCAAAAATTCCTTCCCCTAAATTTTCTGCGTAGAAAAGAAACTACCCCCTCCCCTATCATTGTTTATGGTTTTATTGTTTTTCTTACATAACTTTCAAAGAAAATATTAAAACCACTTGTTCTATCAACTGATAATTTACTTTTATATATTATATATTAATTTTAATATATTAATAATTTATTAATAATTTATTATATATTTAATATATTATATATGAACTTTAATATATTAAAAATTTACTTTTGTTTTGTACATTCAAAATAAATATCATCGAAGTTTTCTACATAAATTGATACAATTAAGAGTAAACGTTAGTACATAAGTACATACTTGTATATTACAAATAAAAAAAATAAAAAACGTAATAATAATGATAATAATAATAATAATAATAATAATAATAATAATAATAATAATAATAAAAAAGAGAACATCTTCATAGGAAAGAATTTGAAGTACTTTTTCACACGTTTCTAACCGTACATACCGCACTCGAAAAAAATAATGGATTATCTCTCATTCACATAGACACTTACGAATACATGTTTAATATTGATCAGAGTCTAACCCATGCCACCTTTTTGCATACACTTCTCATTACGAACGAGACCCATCAGGTTCTCTCCTTCACACTCGCTAATTTAACTAATTACAGTCGTTCGTTCAAGTTCATGCTTACGCCTCCTACTCTCACTATTTCTATCTCTCTCTTTCTCCTATACTCCCTTTCTTTCTCTTTTCATCTTCTTCTAACTCTTCTATTACTGTTTGAACAGTTTATTTGGTAAAAAGATTAATTTTCTATATATAAAAAAAAGAGATATAAAAAAGTTTTAACACTAGATTTACGAGTATTTTCTACACTATTTTTTAAAAAACTTAAAAACATTGTTTGTATGAAGAAGTAAGTAGAGGGGTGGAATTAATATTTACATATATTTCATTACGGTATTAAAAATTACCATAATATTTAATATTAAAAAAAAACATAATATTTAATATAATATATTTTAATAAATTTATAAAAATAAAATAAAATTATTTTTAAAAAATTTATAATAAAATTTATAATAGATATAATAAAATTTATTTTATTTTATTTTCAAATAAGACTTTAAATAAAACTTATAATATTATAATAATACTAGGGGTGCCCTGGCCACGCGTTGCTGTGGCTAATAAATATATAGATAGATCTGAATCTACGCACATAAATAACATTTGTCTTCTTTTTCTCTTTTTTCTTAATATCGAACCAACTGCGCATGAGCGGTAACATAAGATCACCACTTACTTCACATCATATAATTTTACATTGTTTGAATATATGCACATATCATTTGTCTTTTTTTTCTCTTTTTTCTTAATATCCTTTTAAAGGAAAAATAATTATGGTGGGTCACCCTTATCACTCAGAGGTATAAGAAATATACGAAAAACTATTCTCATACCTACCGAATATACACAAAAAATTTCATATAAATCGGTCAAGTCGTTTCGGAGAATAAAAATAACAAACACTGTGACAAGGGAATTTTATAGAGATAAGATCAATATAAATTACTTACTATTGAAAAATAGTTGAACGTGTCATTCACCTATGACGGACGCGCACTCAATGTGTTAACAAAAAAAAAAACAACAAAATATAAATCCTTTTCTTACCGTGTTTCTCATTCTCATTCTCTTTCTCTTTCTCTTTCTCTTTCTCTTACTCTTTCTCTTTTATCGTATTACCCCTTCTCTCATACACGTGAGTATCGGTGTCGGATTAAGGTCTAATTACACATGGAATTCGAGTTGCCTTAATTAGGTCGTAGTACCACAGATTCATGGCAGGGTCCAGCTCATGAAATGGGAGGCGTTTGTCAGAACACACCACCACGAAATTTGACTTGTCACGTCCTATCATCTGCCTCGAACCTTAAGACACGTGTTCAAATTAAATTCATTATTTTATTACTCTCTCTTTCTTTCTATCTATCTATCTATCTATCTATCTATCTATCTATCTATCTATCTCTCTTTTTCTTGTTTTATTTTCTATTTTTTTAATTTTTGTTTTCATCTGTTACTCTCATCAACGTGAAAATTAATTAGGTACTTTCGTCTACCTCTGCCAAAGTTTCAAATGAATTTTCGTTACGCACAACACGAAAACTCATCTAAATTTGATTGAACACATCCTTCACACATACACACACACACACACATTCATACAGAGACGTGTAGTACACAGAAATAGTCGACAAAATTTTAATTGTCACCAATTAAAATTACTGATCATCCTCGTATTTATATACCAATGTAGAATTTCAATTTATCGATTCTTTCCGTGTTACATTGTAACGTTGAACAAGCCCTCACCCCCAACCCTCTTCTTCCTTATCCATTCTCCCACACATAAACACATATATATTTATTGAATAAAATTAGTAGATGGACGTTAACATATATTGTGAAATAAACACGTGAACTAAAACGTTTAATTTAATTGCATCTTGTTTCATGATAATACTTCATGGGAAATGACATATATCTAATGGGGGAAAATTATCATAACGAGATGTGGAAACCCAATTTCGTATATCCATACGTGATCTTCTGGTTATGTTATTAAAATTGAAAAATTGATATCGATTTTTGTAAGAGTAGGAGGGGTGTGGAAGGGGGGTTAGTGGGAGTTTCATATCGATTTTATTTTCGTTTTTTCTTAATTGATATTTTTTTACACAAACATCATGTTTTATGTTTTCTATTATTAGACCATCGGCGTCGCGTTTTCTCGTAGTTCAAGCACTTATGTCATATTTTTTTCTCTTCTTCTTCTTTTTCTGTATCTTTTTTCTTTTTCTATTTTTTTTTCTTCTTGTCGATAAGAAATCTCGTTCTCGAACGCAATATTATTATCGTTAAAGTATAGTGTCTTTTTATCGGTTTCTCATCGTATGTAGTTATCAGTATTTTTTATTTTTATTTTTTTCATGAATTTAATGTTCTAAAGTGAAGAGTGTTTTTGTGGGTATACTTTTTTATTTTGTTTAAATTTTGAAAAAGGTATTAATCTATTTATTTTTTATCAGTTAATGAATAATTAAATTTATCACTTTTTTTGTTTTATTATTGAAATAAAAAACTATAACGTAATAATTGATAATAATAATTAAAATAGTCTTGGTTTGATTAAAATAAGAAAAGTTCAAATGGAAGAGTGTTTTTGTGTTTAGTGTTTTGTGTTTTGTGGATGTAAAAGATAATTTTTTTATAACCATATTAAAATTTTTCCAGAGAAAAATAATTAATTAAATGAATAGAATAATCATAAGTAGAACTAAATATACCGTATGTGAATATTTACACGCACCTACAGACAAAAAAAAAAATTCATAAATCTTTGTTTCAAAAATTTCATACCAAAAAGAAGCTCTGTAAAATTAAAATCAAGAATAAAATCGATATGTTTATGTATTTATATAATTATCAAAAAATAAAGTAAAATAAAATAAAATAAAAAATACTATCACATTACATTAGAACGAAGTAATCTTCTTCGGAGGTTGTATTATCTCAAGCGATACAACTGCAACCGTCGTTACGTTGTAAGAACGGGAGTACCTTATCGGCATGCAATCCGTAAAACGATTCGAAATATCTTTCAAGATAAGAGAAAAGCAAAGGAGAACTACGCCCTTATCTTAACAGTTTAACGCATACGTTCGCTTACTCACCTTAGAAGGGACCACAATAATCATCCTTCTACTCGTAATATCACACAACCTCTCTAACCAGTTATACTCACCTGAAAATGATAAAAACAATTCATTATTAAATATATTATATCACAAAATATTAATTATATTATAATAATAAAATATTATTTGTTATAAAATAATATATAATACATATATATATTATTACTTTAATATTATTAATTTTATTTTAATTTTATTATATTTTATTATTATTTTTATTATTAATTAATATTAATACTTATAATATTATATTATATAATATATAATATAAAATAACACTATATATATACCGTACTACCGTACTACCGTACTATCGTATTGCCGTATATAGTATATAGTACGTATATAGATTAGTATGTATAACAAATAATTCTATTAAAATTATTTTCTACTGAAAGTACCTTAATAGGTATGTATTGTTTAAACAAATATATATGCGTTTAAACAAACTGAAAAATAATGAGTGTATTAGAATAATAAAATAATTGTTATATAATCGAAAATAAGGCGTATTGTAATTTAGAAGCACTATATAATAATTGGGAGTACCGTCTTCCTCAAAATTCACCTTCAGACTGAAGCTTGAGCTTTTGTCTGAAGGTAAAAATACTTATATTCAATGTTGTTTATATGACATTTTTAAAATCGCGCATGTGTGTAACGTGAATAATATTCTTAATATAAATCGAAATTAAGATTATAACATTTACTTTAATATTTTTATTTTACAAAATAATATATAAATCATAAAGACTAATATTCATTTCGTTGGAATATTTTTTTATATAAATGTTCGATTCAATATATTATTTCAAATCACACATGATCGGAGTAAAAATAAAAAAAAAATAAATAAAATATCATTCTATGATTTTTTTTTTCTTTTGTATTTGTTCTACCTCTGTAAATGAAATCGAAGTCGTGTGATTTGCATCTCGAATAAAAATATAAAAAATAAAAAATAAAAAATAGAAGAAAAGCCGTTGGAAAAAATAAAATTGGTGAGTAATAACAGGCGTGTATTATTATACAAATATTTACCAGACATCTCGTAACTTTCGATAAAGTTATCGTATTTCAAACTCGTCATTTTTTTCTTTTCATTGCAACTAAACGAAAAAAGTAATAAAAAAAAAGTGAAAAAAAAAAAATTTCAAATATATCCATATAATTTCATATATATATATAACAGAAAAAAAATATAATTAAAATAATAATAATTATTATTATTAGAACTAAATTTTATAATAATAAATAATAAACTAAAATTTAAAACTATTACTATAATTAGAAAAAAAAAAGAATCAATTTCTATACCTTCCTCAAACGTAACACGTTCACTACTCTATTTATGTATTTATATTTTTCTTTTTACTTTCTTGAAAAAAAAAAAAAAAACTAACTAAAGCAATATATTATGTATAAAAAAAAAAAAGATCAAGTGGCTTTATATATCACGACGATGAGTGAAGAGACCACAGAGGATCGTCACGAAGGTCGAACATTCCTTCTCGATCCTTGCAACATGAACGAAAGAAAAAAAAAAGTGAGTGAAAGAGAGAAAGAGAGAGAGAGAGAGAGAGAGAGAGAGGAAAGTAGAAGAAAGAGGAGAGAAGTATAGTCAAGAGGGTCTCTGGGATGGCTATAAATTACCGGCTAATATCTCATAATTACCGAGCGAAGCAGACTAAAGGAATGCTATGGCAACGTATGGCAACGTATGGCAACGTATGGGGCAGCGATTCACCATACAGGTATGTCAGACAAATCCTTTTTTTCATTCCTTCGAACTTACACTTATACAAAATCGTTATATGTTGGCGAATATGTGGAGGCACGAGTAGGAAGAGAGAAGGTTGAGGAGGCCCGGTTGGGTCAGGGTATTTTTTGAACTCTCAAACTAACTTCTTACACGCTTTCCTATCTCACCTTTCATATGAATTCCACCTTCTTTTACCTATACCCTTTAAAATCTACACCACCACCTACAGTTCTCGTTCTAAGAATAAACAAGAAACTTTCAATAGGTGTGGAAAGAGAAGAAGGGGGGGCGTGGATTATTCTGAAGGAAAGGATATCGAATTTAAAGTTTATTTTTCTATTTTTTTTTATTCTATTTTGAGAATATATGTGAATGAAATAATGAAATAGTTTTATAAAAACAATATTTTTTTTTCTATAAGATATTAATGAATTTAATTTATGTGAGATTGTAGTACTATGTGTGTAATATTTATATATATATTTATAGATAATAGTGAGATTTTAGTACTATGTGTATAGTAGTAGTATTTATATATAGATTATATGTAATATAGTATTATTGAGATTATAGTACTATGTGTGTAATAGTATATATGTATATAGTATAATAATTTATATAAAAGATGTGAAATGTGTGTGTGWGTATCTAAAGTTTTGTAAGAAGTGTGTTTTTAGCAACTATCAAAGTATAGTAAGAAGAAAGGATGATCTTGAAAAACTTCAAAATTGTTTACAAAGAAAAACTGAAGTTTGTAGTAGTTTTAAAGGTAAAATAGTTTCATGAACGAGAGAAAGAAAGAGAGAGAGAAGGTTGATAATTTTCATTGAAAACTTTCATCCACGATCGTTTCTCATTTACATGAGAGCTTATTGGTAAACTCGAGCTCGTTAATCGAGCGAACAACGATATATGTTATTTACATAGTTTGAAGGAAGACGATATAACAGGGGCGGAACTATAATACCCCAAAACCCTGCAACACGTCGGTAGAAAGAAAAAAAAGGGACCCCAAAATTTTGACATTTATTATTATTTCTTTTTTTTTTTAACTCAAAGTATCCCTAATTTAATTTAGAGTAAAAGTACACAAAAGTATACAAAAGTAGAAAAAAATACTTTGTTTACAATCCAATTATTTAAAATTTCATTCTATTTACATTTAACCCTTTGCACATCATATTGCAATTTTATTAACCAACATCTTCCAACGCTTTTAAATATTTTATTTGAAATTTGAAATCTATTTTAACTAAAAAAACCAAGTAAATTTTTTTTAAATCACTTTGATAAGAGTAAAAAAATCGTCGAGTAAGATTCGACGAGGGGAATCCCTGAGATAAAAACTTATTTCAAGTCACACTCGACATAGAATTGTAAAAGGGGTCTTTTTTTCTTTTCTAAGCGGTCATTTGACTACTCGAGATAGGAATAAGTATACACGAAGTGTTGGTAGGTTTAGTGTTAACCCTTTGTCCTAACCGATAACACTTTCGATTGCTCAAACCATAATAAATAAGAAACTACTATCTCTCATCAATATTAAATTTTATTTTAATTGAAATGATATATAGATATAATATTATTGTTGTATAGTACTTTTTATAGGGAATTATAACTTAAACGTGTAAACGTAATTAAAATAAAAAAAATATCGAAAACAATTGAACCAAAACCAAACAATTCCAAATTAGTTTTTTTTTATACATTTGGTTCCAAACAAAGTAGTATCAGTAAGATTTGTGTTTGTTTTTGAACCAAATTTCTTACCACGTATCTCACTCGTTGTTTTAGGGTAAAGGGGTTTATATTCTTTACTTAACGTAATAATATATAACTTATGTGTATTTTGTTTTGTTTTTTCCTGGAGGGGGATTAAAATTATATTTTGCTGAGAGAGGGAAGAGGAGACGAACGTTTGTAGTTCCATCACTGATGTAAGATATAATAGATAGAATATGAGTGTATGTGAGAGAGAGAGAAGGAAGAGAAGAGAAGAGAAGAGAAGGAGGATGAGGGGCAGGATGAGAAGGATGAGAATGAGGAGGATATAGAAGTGAAGAGGAGAAGAGTTTCGGTAGAATCTTGTGAGGATCTAATATCCGTTAAGGTGAACCAAGCGCGCTCGATTTAATTTTCTTAGGACTTTCTTGGTTAAAGGAAAATGAGATCCCCTTTACGTGTATCAAGTCGTGAATTTAACGCCCTAAGATATCGTTATCCGTGCAAAGGTAACTTACTAATACATGGAATCGATGAGAACTACGTATAGGATGTTCCATAAATCTATGACAATACTTCCAGAAATATTAAGTTGTTAATAAATACTTTTTATATTATTTTATTATATATATATATATTATATATTATATATATATATATATATATTTTATTTTATTTTAGTTAAATACTAACTGTTACAACAACTAAAATAAGAAGCTTGTTTGCATTTAAATACGAAGAAGTATATATATATTTATTATATTATTATTATATAATTATTATATACATTTATTATATACTATATAATAATAATATAATAAAGATAATATAATAAATATAATAAATAGTATAACAAATAATATATAATATAATAATATAAATAATATATACTATATAATAAATATATAAATATAAAAATATAAATACAATATAATGTAAAATATAAATAATATAATAAATAATATAATACCTACATTATATATTATACTATTTTATAATGAAATACATTATTATAATGAAATATATTACTTATTATATTATTTTATTATATATATATATTTTTTTTACTATAGTTAAATACTAATTGTTACAATTGTTAATTAAATGCAAACAACAAAAATAAACTTATTATTTTATTTTTTTGTATCTAAATATCCAAAAAACTTTTTTCCTCCTATCCAATCCGTCCAATTTTACTACTACAACCCATCACTCAACCTCAACTGATCTATGTTTGATAGAATTTTATGGGACAGTTCCTTTTGGACAGAATGGACCAAAAATTTCACGATTTCAAACGACGCGCTTTCGTGTATAGAACAGGAAAAAAAACTCGTGTCGATGATCGATCTCGGGGTATTTCGATGCTCGTTTCATCGCTGAACATTGAGGAAACAAAAAGATCAACGAAGCATTCAAAACTGGATCCGCATCACGTTCCAAAACCGATTCGATTCTTTTCTTTCTTTCTTCCTGCTTCTATGTATCCTACGTATATATATATACATACATACACATATCATACATATATACATTGTACATACATATGTATAAAGATGTACATGTCCTGCATGATGGGCGTATAAAAGTAAAGGGCATTAAACTCTTATAGAAAATTTTGCATTGAAATATTTCAAATAAATTTATTTAATTTCATTTCAAAGTATATAATACGATTTTTGTATTTTTTATAATTTTATTCAGGTGAAAATTTATTTAGAATGGAAAGTGATTTGAAAAAAGTGACTGAAAATCTCTGGAAACGGTAACGAAACGATGAAACGTTTGTAATGAAAAAGATATTAGATCATAAAATATAAAATTTCTGATTTCGAGATGAAAATAAACCGAGTAATTAGAAATTTCATAGTTAATACCCTAATACAAACAAACATAGGATTTAGACTAAGAACAGAATTATTTTATAATTATTTTTTATATTATTATCTTTATATTATTTTTTATATTATTATCTTTATATTATTTTTTATATTATTATCTTTATATTATTTTTTATTTTAATTATTTTAATATTATAATTATTTTATTTTATTTAAAATTATTTTAATAAACTAAATTATTATTAATTATTATTAAATTAATTATTAAATGTATTATTGTCAATAATAATTAAATATTATTTTTTTTTATTTATTTATAAATTATTACTTTATAAATTTACTCATTTAAATCTATTTTACTTTATTACTTTATAATTTAATTATTTATAATTAAATATTATTATTAATAATAATACAATTATTATTAAATGGCATTTGATACTCGAAAATTCATTGTCACAAATACCTAATCCCACCAGTGTTCCAATCCCTGAACGCAAACCCTCCATTCGTGGTCTTTTTAGCCTATTTTTAAAAAAAAAATAAAACTAAATAAACAATTTTTTATCAACTAAAATTCTTTGAATGATAAACAAATCACTTAACAACGAGAGAATAGAAATTTCTTAAAACATTCCATTTTAACGAAAGGGTAAAGAGTATAAATGTACACTTATACAAACTAGTGAAGTGAAGTAAACGAAAGTAAAGAAAATAAATAAAAAAAAAAGAGGAGGGGCTAGAGGGGCTAAGGAGGGAAGGGGGCATGGGCAAAGGAAGAAGGATAAAAACCAGTTTTAATGCCGATCACGAAGATCGAGGTAGAGGACGAGCACGTACGACTCTATCCTTAAGGTGTAATCACACGGGACTCGATCGATTCTTTTAAAACGAGAATACACACATGTGTATATGTGTATGTGTATGTATGCATGTGTCTCATTACGACTAACATAAGACTATACACGATTTGTTTCTCTTCTACATTTACTGAGTATCTTCATTTTAATAAACTGAGATGGACATATAAGCAAGCGTGCAGTTAATTAACTACCGTTGGTTGCCCGGATACGATCCGTCTTGCTATTTCTTCCTTGTCGCAACGAATTTATATTCTTTCTTCTTATTAATTATCTTCTTATTATTATTTTTATTTTTATTTCGTTTTTTATATTTTTATTTTTTTGTATTCTTCATCCTTCATCATGTTTTTTAAGGTTCAGTATATTCTTCATGAAATAATTGGCTATTTTAACAATCAATTGATCCGAGATGATCGATCAGGTATTTTATTTAATCGTCTTCTTTGACATTTATAATATAACGATCTCATTTTAATTAAGGACATGTCAATAATTTAAATGACATTTATCAAGTATTTAATATTATTATAACGTAATTTTACTCACATTTGTATAAGTGTGGTATTAAAAATTATTTCGTTGAAATGAAACCGATTATCAGTATAAAAAAATATCTGTTAATTATTATAATATATATATATATATATATATATATTATATAATATTATAATAACATATAATTTATAATATAAAAAAATATTATAATAAAAATTTATAATATAAATTGATAAGCAATTTAAATATCAAGTGTTAAAAATACCATTTTTTGCATGACGAGTATATTAGGTCATAACGCAAAATATTACAGTCTCTCAAATCGAAAAATAACTGGGTTAAAAAATTAATGGATATCGTATAATTATTCTTGAAAATAAAAATAAAAATGAACAAAATTTAGGTCAACCATCTCACACTCACACCCCTGCCCTGTGTATATTTATTTCTACATATACACCTTAAGTATACATAAATATATAAATGTGTTATTGAAAATAAAAAAAACAACGAGAAAAAATATACACCAAACGATGTGAAGGGTTCGAAAAAGACAAAAAAAAAAAAAATACAAACAAATGTAAGAAATGTTCGGTTGAGAAATTAGAACGGTTTTTTCTCTTTTTCTCCTTCGGATTGTAAACATACGTGTTACACATGTAACATACTTCAATGTATTACAAACCACGTGAGAGAAAAAATGGGAAATAAAGCATTGTACGTAACTGTTACTTCCACTTAGAAACCCTTTCTGAATGTGTACGTAATAGTGCAACTGTTGTGTGTGTGTGTGAGAGAAATTTACTGTCCCACCTTACACCGTCTCACTCTTACCACCCCCTACCCCCCACCCATTTTTATCTACAACCTCTCGTATCTGAAATCTAAACAATTTTCTTGGTTGAACACGAAGCTGGAAGCATTTTGTTCGTAGCTTGGGTAAACACAACGATTGCTTACGTTCGTTCGTTCATTGGTTGGTTGGTTGGTTGGTTGGTTCGTAGGTTGGTTGGTGGTTACGTAACTTTTTACTCTTACAAAATTCCTTTCAAACGTCCATCTTTTAATCTTCATTCAACAATTACTACTCGTAGTCGAAAACAAATAAGGAAAAAGTTTTCACATTTTAAGCGTTGACCCAGAACGATGATCTTTATTTTATTTTCAACCACAAACCACAACCCACCAACCCATTCCCCAACTACCCTATTATACACTCTGTACCTATCCATATTTCTTTTTCATATATACAAATGTAAACAACCTTTAGGGATTTTTCATTGAATTCATATGAATCAATAATGTTGAGAAATTATTTGGGTTTTAAAGATTAATAATAGTATTCGAATTATCAATAAAAAAAAAGAAAAAATTTGTAATCAGATGAAAAACAACGACGATGACGATGAAGATGAAGATGAAGTGGAGTTGACGACGATTTTAGGAAAAATGAAGAATTACGAAGAAGACAAATACATGAAAAACAACAATGATGACGATGACGATGAAGATGAAGAAGAAGATGAAGATGATGATGAAAAAGAAAAAGAAAATGATTAAAGTACGAAATAAGAAGAACGAAAAGAGAGACAGAGAGAAAGAAAATAAAAGAAAAGAAAGAGAGAAGAAGAGTAGCCGGGCGTGTCGGATCGTAGAGTCAAGAAGGGTGGTGCACACTGCACATCGAGAAAAAGTAAACTTTAGCAAAGTGTTTACCTACGTCCCCGACATCAAACAGAATGCGGTCGCGCCGCGGATAATGAACCGTCTCGAACGCGAACAAAAGTTTATTCTCTCTCTCTCTCTTTCTGTCTCTATTTTTTTTCGTTTTCTTTTTCTATGTTTCTCACTCATACTAGTGTGAGTATATGTCTCCGTCTTCTCATCCAATTTTTTTTTCTTCTTCATCGTCTTCACGCAACGAAAAGATATCCAACCCTTCGTTGGATGCTTCACAACCACCCACCGCCCCCTCATTCACTCCTCATTTAACTTTCCACCCAACCCCACATCGTCTCACGCTTCGTCTCAGTTTCTTATTTATTACTTTTGTCCAATACTAAAAAGAGGGCTTTTACATGCACATTGATACATAGTTGCAATGTGTCTTTATGTGTGTATGTTATTATTTTTAAGGTTCATCTGATAATTTCATATCAGAAAACAATTTGTTTTCACGTGGAAATACAAAGTAAGTTTTGATCTTACAATTAATTAAGAAAAATCTGTAATATAAAATAAATGCAGGTATTATGAAACCTTAATGACAATGCATCTGTTGATGTTTCATTTTAATGATACAGTGTTCATGATTTAACATCAAAAGTAACTTATGTCAATGCAGAAAAAAAATCAAATGGTTTAACGTTTCTATCACATGATTTATTAACCATAAAGATAAATAGAACCATAAGGTTGAGTGGAAACAAATTGAAATCAATGCAAGTTTCATAAAACCTAACCTATCAAAACCAATGGATGCATGGATTCCTAGAATTAAATGATATTAAATAATAAGAAAAACCAAATACATATTTCAACTTAATTATTATCCAATAAATAAAATCATCAACGTGCAAATAAAACTTAAATGTCAACGCACGCATTAATTCATAAATTTACTAATTTATATTGCAAATTTAAATAATAAAATTCAGCATCAATGAATCAATAAGAAAAAAACAACATGCGTGCAGATCACACGTGTTAGAAGTGAAACCTTCAAAAAACTAAGTTACGAGAGAATGCGACCATTGCAGAATATCAGGTGTAGGATAATTGTAAGATTTATTTGTTATAATATTATTATAATTATACTGTTACCACATTCAACAATTATTTTACGTTTTATAAACATATAATACATAACATATTACACAATAAGCAAGTTCTCAATTTGAAGAAATGAGATGAATTACTTATGGTAACTAAAATACGTATGGTAAATAAACACCTCTCTGCGTGCACGAAATGCACGAACGCGTTCCGTCGAACTCTTTGAAAATTCGCTAATATTTTATTTCTGCAGATTTTCACGACACTGTTCGGCGTTAATTTTCGGCCGCGAGACACTTGAATCACAATTCACAATATCCTATTGCGAATCATCTGAATAGAAAAAAAAAATAATGTTACAAAAGTGACATATTAAGATTATGCTTGTCTGGTATGAGTAGAAAGGATTAAGAAAGAAATATGTTGAATTAATGACTTACGATAATCGTTTTTACTATTTTTAACAGTGAACGCATTATTACCCACATTAGAGATATTATTCTGCACATTTAATAACGCCTTCTGGCGTGCACGAAATGCACGAACACGTTCCGCTGAACTCTGGAAACCTCCTTATCGTGTTTTTCTGCTTAATTTAACACTTTTTTTCTCTAATTTGCAGCATTTTTTATATTGTTAAACAGATATATAAAAAATAAAGTCTTCTGGCCTAAGAAAAAAGCTATGATGAGGGGAAAATGAGAAAATTTAAAATGAGAAATAAAACATATGATCGAACCTAATAGATGGTAAAATAATACACAATTTGTTCGTTAAAGAAAAGTTTCCCTTACTAAGAAACTATAATTTATATATTAGAAATATAATGTCTCTACAAAGTATAGTAAGTACTATTACTATTTAGTACTAACACACTAGTACTTATACTATACGTTATACTATACTAAGTTACTAGTAGTACTTATACAAACAAGTACTACTACAACTACTTAGAATACTAGTACTTTTAGTACTTAGTATACTAGTATAACTATACTTAATATACTAGTATACTAAAAGAAAAAAAAGCTAAGATACCATAAAAACCGATAAAAAAAAAATAAAAGAAAAATGTTCGTGTATTTAGACACAGGTTTTTTCGACCCCACACACCTTAATCGATCTAGTAATTTGATCTATTCTTTATAACTAGAAAGGACTAGATAAACCTATTCATGTTCCGTTTAATATAAAAGAGAACCAACTTCAAACGCCATGCCGACACTTTCTTTGGTAAACCGAGAACCCTTTTTTTTGCTCGACTATTTATATAGGTCAACCTTCTTAATAGATATTCTATTCTTCTCTCTTTCTTATTCACTGTTAACAAGGAAGTCATTTCTTCCGAACGATTGGCCATGAAAAAGAAAAAATTTAACAATAGTTTAAAAAAAATAATTAAAAAAACGGAAAAAAAATAGGGAAAAGTATTGTTAAAAGTGAACGAAGCAAAGAAATAATGACAGAAGGGATTAGGACACATAAAAGAGAGAAAAAGAGAAAGAAATAGAAAGCACAGATGTCGAAGTTAGGAAGATTCGCAGATGGGAGAAGTGAGTGAAAAGTTGCCAACCCGTAATGACCTTCTGTGTTGATTTGCAAATGAGTTGGACTGGTACGATGAGCATATACGAATATTATATACGGGGTGTCTCAAAGTTGAAACAACATGTTCAAATGAGATCAAATACAACTATATACTAATATATAAATTAGTATATAGTTATTATATAGTTATATAATAATAGTACATAGTTAATAATAGAGTTTTATATAAAATAGTATACAGTAATAAATAACAATATATAGTTATTAGTATATATTTGTATATTAGTATACAAGTGTGTACTAATTTATTTTTTTTTCTTTTTAATAAAACGGCATGAACTTTTATTCGACCCACTTAATAATTTTGTTAAAACATTTGTTATAAATTTTGATCCTGATCTGTAGGTCCGGACACCCTGTATATGTGTTTATACCACTCTGTGTGTGTATACATGTATTGAGAAGTGGGACGGAGTATACTGAAGATTATGAAACGAGTTTATATGAGAGAGAAAGAGAGATAGAATGAGGGAGAGAATGAGGGGTTGCATTTGACGCGTGTCACGTGCATATGTCAGTCCCAAACCACGCTACGTCATTCATATTCGCTCTTTCCTACAATTGTCAATCCTACCTGCACGTACAGCACCGTCGACGTGCTTTCTATCAAGTTCGTTGCTCCCTGTCATCGATTTCCTTCCTCATAACCGTTCGATATGATTGGCCCGTCATAAAGAGAGAGAAAAAAAAAGAAGAAGAATCATAAACTCGTATCGTCCATTTCCTATGTTATCACTTAATTAGGTATATCATGTTACACTATCAATCAATACGAATACTTTTCTACATAGACGATATTTATCGATACATAAATCTTTTGGAAATATTTTATTAAGTGGACTGTATAGTAATTTGACATCCTTTTTTTATTTTTTATAATCGTATGCAAAATGGAAAGATAAATAATTGATTATAAAATAATTTTATTAAATTATATTTTTAACTTTAATTTTATTATTAAAAATTTTTATTATATTATTATTATTATTATTATTATTATTATTATTATCGTAAATTGTTGCAACTAATTATTTTAATCTGAAAAAAAAGATAATTGTAGTAAATAGAATTTAAATGATAGTCATCATCAGTAATTTCCACGGCATTAAAAATAATATATATATATATATATATATATATATATATCATATGAATATTCAAAAATAATATTATATGAATATTCAAAAATAATAGTATATGAATATTCAAAAATAATATTATATAAATATTCAAAAATAATATTATATAAATATTCAAATATAATATTCATATAATATTATATGAATATAATAATTATTAATAATTATTATTATTTTACCTATATATTATTTTAATTATATGTTAGGGTGGGTCAAAAAAATCAATTATTTCTTTTTTTACAAGTGCCATGGAAAAATGGGTTGCTAGACACCTTAAAACAATTCTCACCAAATATGAGCTCTTAATTGTAATAGGAAGATCCTCCGTATGGCAGTTTTTTATTTTTTTCTCAGTCCAAAGAATAAAATTCATACCTCATTATTTATTGATTGTACAGAAAAAAGTTATGGCAGAATTTTGTAGAAAATTTAATGCTCTAAAAAAAAGGTATATTATATTTTTTCCGTAAACCTCACCATTTGAATGATATTGAAGATTTAAATTTGATGATTCTTAGACAAATTTCATTTTTGTTTATGAATTTTATAACTCGACAATAAATGACTATTAAAAAGTGCACAATACAAATTTTTGTAGGAAATAAACTGCTCTATGAAAATGGTGTCTTATGTTTTGGCGATTAAATTAAGCGTTCAAAAGATATTCAGAGAAAAAAATCAGTACACATGAAAGTTTGATGATGAATATCTTTTGAACGCTTAATTTAATCGCCAAAACATAAGACACCATTTTTATAGAGCAGTTAATTTCCTGCACAAATTTGTCTTAAAATAATCAAACTTAAATCTTCAATATCATTCAAATGGTGAGGTTTACGGGAAAAATATAAGATACCTTTTTTTTAGAGCATTAAATTTTCTACAAAATTCTGCCATAACTTTTTTCTGTACAATCAATAAATAATAAGGTATGAATTTTAATCTATTAGACTGAAAAAAAAATAAAAAACTGCGATGCGGAGAATCTTCCTATTAAAATTAAAAGTTCATATTTGTTGAGAATTGTTTTAAGGTGTCTAGCAACCCATTTTTTCGTGGCACTTGTAAAAAAAAAATAATTGATTTTTTTGACCCACCCTAATATATATATATATAACATAATTTAATTGTACATTAATATAATTAAAATAATAATTTTTAATATTTATAATAATTTATAATAATTATTATATAATTAATACTTAAACCCTCTACCTCTTTCTTTCTTACTGTTTCTACATTTGTTTAAATCTGATTTTAATTAATATAAAAATAAATAAATCATAACAATCATGAACAATGTAAACAGGTTATCTCGATGAATCATGTTTAAGGAATACTGCAACTAAAACTATAATAGAAGTATAGTAAAGTCGATTGAAAGTAAGTATATATATTTATCTTTCTTTCGTGGGAACCAAAGTCATTTTCTTTCCTGTTATTATACCGAGAAAGACAACAATCGTTTCAGACTAACTCAGATTAGTGCTTAGGCTTGGTCTTATACTGATCGTTATCGTAACTTTAAGATCATAAATAATCCTTAATGTAGGATAGAAATGCGAGCCGAGATCGTAGAATGCCATTGCCGATAGTCAAACCATAGAATAGAAGACTATACTGATACCATGAAATACGAAATTTCTTACAAGTACACTTAGAGTACTTGTCTTACATGTGTATGCAACACAGTTTAGAAAACTCGTTACAAATTGTTATTTACTAATCGTTTTAATACTTATTATAATTCATATATGAATTACTAATTATTTTTGTTCAATTATATTTCATTAATAGTATAAAATTCATTTGTAATATAATATTATTCATAATATATTGTATAATGTAATTTTATGTGAATTATTTTCTAATTGACTATTGTATTATACATATACTATATAATTATTATTATTATTAATAATAATTATATATATATATAGTATTATATTATATTATTAGTTATATTATATAATACATCAAATTCAAAGTTAATTTTTTTACAAAAAAAAAAATCAATTTTTTCAATCAAATTAACAAACAATTGGCAAACCTCTATTCCCCTATAATTAGTCCAACAATAATCATTGATAATATAATATGTTTTAGTATAAATATTAAATAATCGTTCATCTAAAACTATAATTTAAAAAAAAATAGTATTCTCAAAAAAGATAAACAAAAAATACGAAAACAAAAAAAAATAAAAGATACGTAAGAAACATGCTTTTAACTTCTTCATGGGAACTGAAACCATAAAAGTTTGTCGTCGCTTGGTTTCACCGACAACAGCATTATCGAAAAAGCGTTGGAGGCTCAAGAGATTTAACACACACATATAAAAAATATATACAATCTATACATATACATACGAATATATCTGTATACATATTTCTGGATATATCACACAAGTAGTGTATATCACATCGTCGTAGTGTTCTAGTATGAATGCAAGCCACATAATGCACATCCTTTCGAAGGAAACCGGATATTCCTGAGTTTCTGAAGGTAGAGCAACACCACCCTCTCTTTCTCTTTCTTTCTTTTCTTGGCACCCTGAGCGCTAGGCATTGTCACTTGAGAATTTCCTTTTATTTTAAATACCGATGAATGAATAACTACGTCTGCGTATGTATAATAAATAAATAAAATATGTTAAATAACCAAACATTGGTATCTACAGTAACTGCATTGTATTATAACTTTGTTGTCTTATAAAAAAAAAAAAATAAGAGAACCAATAAAAAGTGGACACTAAAATGTTGCATTGTTTATTAAAGGTTGTTGTTGAGTATTGTGCTAGGTTTAACAGGAATGCATTTGAACGGTTGCACAAAGTGCAATTGGATTAGATTTTTTAAACAGAAAATCAATCAAACAACATAACAATCTTTTTACATTCATTTATTTCTTTGGTTATTCCAAACAAAAAAGATATTCAAGATATTTTTTCACCATGGCACTTTAAACATTTTCTAACATTAATTTATTCTTCAGCATTTGTAGATATTTTTTTTCTTTTTTATTGTACATTCACTTTTATATTAATTCATTTTGATTATTGTTAAGTATTAATACTTAAACAGTTGATTTTATTATAGGGGAATTTTTGTATAAATGCAATGTAACATAATATGATGTTTAGTTAAGGAATTAGTTTGGGATAAGATAAATGGGATATAGGTTTATGTTTATAGATTATCAAGGTTCTTCACAAAAGGGAATATATTTCGTTATCGTTGAAAAGTTAAAGAATAGCCTAAGGTTAATCGAAAACAAATAGCTAGAGGCACCCCCAATTACCACAATAAATGTAACAAGGAGTTACTATAGAAATATGCGCATATTTATATAGTAATTGTAGTAGTAGTAGTAGTAGTAGTAGTAGTAGAAGAAGATAGGTGATCAAATATATAAATAAAAATAAATATTCAAACAACATATTACCTACCTTTAAATTAGTAAGTAAATTTTACATATTTTACATACAATGAATTGTATGTACAATGAGTGGGTATTGAACCACATTGACTTTTTTTGTTCTTAAACAGATATTATAACAAAAACTGCATTGGCTTATTAGTCAACCAAGTATTAAAATTGAAACAATGAATAACACTGAATTCTTTGATAATAATTATATAAGTTTAGCTGTTTATTACTAGTAAACTAAAAACAAAAACCACATGAGCTTATTGATCAATCAAACATTAACATTGAACAAAATATTACACTAAACACTGACCCATTACATTAACCAAAACTCAAATATATAATGAGAAGTACATATTTACATCTCCTCCTGGTTATAATACAAATTAATTTCAAATTTCAATTTCTTCAAAAAAGAATATAAGAACAAAAAAGTAGAGAATGAGCAACAAGTTCCTAGAAATCGAAGGAAAAGTCTTTGAATGACTCTCGATTATTCGTATTCGATCGAACGTATCTATAAGGGTAGGTAGTGATGGTCGTGGTGGTGGTGGTGGTGTGTTGGTGGTGGCATTGGCGCTTAAGCGCTTCAGGCGCTCGTTAAAATGCAGTTAACGTCACGTCGTTGACGATAATGAAAGCGTTTCAGAATTTCATACGTGCTCCATGTTACCCCCTCTCTTATTCTTCTTATTCCCTACTAGCTAGCTAGCTAGTTCTACACAAGCTCACAATGTACTTCAAACGTACATAGATGCATACATTTATACATAGTAAGCAAGCAAGCAAGCATGCATGCATGTAGAGAAAAATAAAGAGAAAGAGAATCAGCCGGTTCCTCCCCAGCCCTCTTCACCTCACCCCTCTTCTTCTTCTTCGTCTTCTTCTCCATTGCACCATCGTTCATACCATCCATTGCTATATCAAGCTACTAAACACGTCAGGAAGGACGGTCTGTCTGTTTTTTCAAGGGGTTGTTTCCTTATAGTGCAGCCCCTGTTTTCCTATAGAAGAAGAGGTCTATATATACAACAAGGTTAGGGGGAAGAGGAGGGCTTTGGTAGGTAGAGTTAGACTTGGTGAGCCTAAGGCTAGAGTGGGAGGAAATTGAAGGAGAAGGAGTTGGTAGGCAGAGTTAGATTTGGTTAGCCTAAGGGGGTGTACTGGGAGGAAGTTGAAGGGAAAGAGGGAGTCGGTAGAGGTAGACTTGGTAAGTCTAAGGGTGGACTCGGAGGAAGTTGGTGGGGAAACGGGATTGAGGATGAAGAAAAGGAATAGCAGAAGGTCCCTTCTGACTTTACTTGACTATGGTCGATGCCATTTCCGTAACGATGTTTGTTTTGATCTAACTAAACCTTTTTATTTCTTTACTTTCTTTCTTTCTTTCTTTCATTGGTTGGTTGCTTGGTTGGTTGGTTTCCTTGCTTTAGATCATTATTCGATCTTTCTAATCTTGGCAATCGTCTTGGTGAGAGTTACTTTTGATTTTATTAAGCTTACGGTTTATGAATAACAGAAGGAAATAAAAATATACCTGATATTTATGTATAGACACGTTCGGTAAATTTGATGGAACAATTTCAACATTTCGGAGAAACATGTGTGTCTGGTTGGACGTTAGATGTTTTTAGATTTTTAATGATTGAGACTTAGCAGATTGTTGATTTTGCTTTATGGGACGTTTTAATATGTCTTTAGCAATGTAAGTAAATATTTATTTAATTATAATTTACGTGTGCATATGCATACAATGTTATTAGTGACGATTTGTAAATAGTTTTAATGAAATATATACATTTATTTCATTTTTATTATTTTATTATTATTTAACTATGTATTTTTTTTATTATTTAAGCCTTGTAGGAATTATTGCACTATTATAATTATTAAAATTAATATATAATTAAATTTCAATATTTATAATAATTAATAAAATTCAATTTTGTACAAGATTTAAGTTATTTTGCTATATTTTAATATCAAATTCTTTTTTTAAGTTTGTTCATAGTATACCAAATATGGGGTTCATCGTTGACCATCCTCTAGCAATATAAATTCATTACATACGATTACATGCATTAACTTAAATTATGCAATTTTAAAAAATAATATTTCAACATAATATGTAACGTATAATAACAAATTCGTGATAAATCATGGAAAATTAATGAGACATTCGATAATGTGTTAAAAATTTCTACGTAATATTTTTCAAGCAACCAATTTATTATAACAAATGGTAAAAGCTTACTTCAAAATTTTAAAAAAGAGAGGAGGAGGGGGATACAAATCCAAAAGAGACATTCTTATTCCTGTTAGAACATCTGTCAAGTAACGACCTTCGAACTACAGGACACGTGACAATAAACGAGGGTTACGTGACAACTACCTTTTTTTTACTTACTAACCCTATGGCCCTTTACAAGGTCACTGTTGGTTGTTGTTACGATCTTCTGTGTCTGCATCCTTTTCTTTTTTTTTTCCTTTCATTTTATATTTTTTTATTTGTTTCTTTCAAACCGTTATGGTTCAAACAAAATACCGCTAATCATTTTCACCGAAAAAAACGTTCTTTCTTTCGAATCATAGTAAATACGTAAGAAAATGATTTGTCAAATAAAATTAATATTTAATTTGAACATTTAATATTTTTCTATGTTCATAGAGAAAAATAATATATATATTATGGTAGTAAATAATTATAATTCATTAGTAACGCTATATATTAGAAGGACCGAAAAGTAATGGTCGTTACTACGCATGTCAAATTATTTTTAATATTTTCAATCAAAAAATCGATTGATAATTTGTGTCGTTACAATAATATAAATTTGCATACCAGATAGAAAAAGGTTGTGTTGATAACGTGATTAATTAATTTAATTATTGATTAATAATAAAAGCTAGTTTGAAAAATTTATTTGTTGGAATTTTGAGGTTAAAAAGGCGACAATTACTTTGTGGTCCACCTAATATTTTTATATGCAATATTTTCTTGTTTTATATTTAATTTATAATTATTATTTAATTGTATTTATTATAATTATTATTTATTATCACAAAAGTATGATGGTACCAGAAAAGTAGATAATGAAAAAGTAGTATGAAAAATTCAGAATTACAATATGACATTAGTATCTTTAACAACTACTATTATATTATAATATTTTATATTATTGGTATCTCTGGCAGGGGCGTGGCGTAACAATTCGACCTATCTACTCTAATTTTAAATTTAGCCACCAGATGGCGTATTTAAGTGCTAGAGATCCCAATATTTTACAATTAAACAATTTATTCTTAAATTCTAAAAAATGGAAAATAATGCAATGAAGAAGATAAAAGATAAAAAAAAAATTTGACATAGAAGTACTGAAAGTAAAAATGAAAGAGTTTAAAGTAGATAGGAGAAAGGAAAAGAAAAAAGATATAAAATAAAATAAAAAGGGTGTAAAAACGACACAAAAAAAGGATAAAGAAAAAAGGATAAAGATAAAGATAAAGGATAAAGAAAACAAGAGAAAGTACGCATAATGGTGGCACACAGAGGTTGTTTCGCCGTCAGCGTTGATTAAAAGCTTCGCAAAGCGCGTATGCACTCGCACTCTTTCACTCTCACTCTCACTCACTTCCTCCTTCACTCACTCACTCACTCACTCACTCTACTACAAGGGTTACACCGGCATTTGCTCGGTTTCTTTTGCACCCAGAAATCTTTTACGTTTATAGTTTCCCGCATTGCGATTGTCGACTATGACGACGACGATGACGATGAAGAAGAAGAAGAAAAAAGAAGAAGAAGAAGATGAGGAAGAAGAAAAAGAAGAGGATGAGGAAGAGGAAGAAGAGGTGGAGGAGTAAAAGAACTGGGTGGGGGAGGAATCTTCTTCGTCTTGTTATCTTTCTTTTTCTTTAACACATTCTGCATTCTCCCTCTATCTATATTTCTATCTTTTTCTTTCATTTTCTTTTTTTTTTTTTTCTTTTGAAAATGCAACCACCAACATTTTTTTATTTACATCTTTCTGTCAAGTCCCTTTTTTTAAACTTTTTTCGTTAATTTTTTCCCTTTTCAACGTTTTAATCTTCCCTTTAGTCCTTTAAAATGTTTCTTTTGATTAATCTAATTATTTTTTTTTCAAAGATACATTTTATTTTTTGATTGTTTAAATGTTATCTACTTTTTCGTGGCTGACATTTTGCAGTTTCATGTATTTTTTATTTGTTTAAATGTCATCTACATTTTCATGGCTTACATGATGGCAGTTACCTTTTTTAACCTTTTTCGTACATCTTTTGTATTCCTTTCAACGTTCTATTTTTTTTTTATCCTTTCTTAATCTTTCAGGGAATGTTTATTTATTTTCTTTTTTTTATTTCTATGTTTATTTATATAATAGATGAATACAATAGAAAGGTAGTGTTAAAAGGATTATTACTATTTTTTTTTGTAATCTAATAATAATCTTCTTAAAAATATACCTTTTAGTTCTGTGTTTATTTTGTTCTGAAAACGTTACCAACATTTTCTTGTAAAAATATTCATATTTTTACACCTGCATTCTTAGAAATATTTTTCTTTTTTAAATCCTTTTCCATTCTTTTAATTATTATTATTTTTTTCTTTGTGAATTTATGCAAAGGTTAAAAATAAATGTTAAAGATTACTGTTATTTTCTTTTTCTTATTTCAATAACCATCTTTTCAATAATGTCTTCTAAACATAACGACAGGAATTTGAATACAAAATACTTTCTTCTTTTCTTATTTTTTAATTTAATTTTCTTTTTTATTCTACCGATTATTTTCTTTTTGTGCATTTATTTTCTTTGAGGATTTGCACGTATAATAGAAAGGTAACAAAAAAAGTTAACCATGAACTTTCCTGATTCTAACCGTCTTTCGTCAAAGTAAATTTAAAATTAGCATCAAACCTATCATACATCTTTTATACAGGAATATTCAGGTATTCTGAATATTTCCAATAAGATTCTTGAACAAATGAAAATCATGGTGGTCAAGTGACTCCTAAAATGGATTAGAATTCGCAAATAATAACATTAAAAGACCAATGGAGTACTGGAATTAAGTTATTTTTACAGATGAAAGAAAAATTCATATTTTTGGATTTGATGAAGACTGGACTGTATAGAGAACAAAAAAATGAAGAGCTTGAAACCAGAAAAATTGCGACCTACGGTGAAACACGGTTATTAAATCTAAATTTTTAAATTTATATAATATAATATAATTTAAAAATATTATAATTAATTTTTAATATATAATATTGTAATAAATTGTTTATATTATTAATTTAAATATTTTATTAATTAATAAATTTAATTATGATATTTATTATATAATATAATAATATTATAATATAATATAATTTAAAAAATAAAATAATATAAAAAAAATTTATATAAACTATTATATAAATAAATTATATATGAATAAATTATATAATAATAATATACCAAAATAATATAAATTTATTTATTAAATTAATTATAAATATTTTTTTATTTATATAAATTTATTTATTGCAACGAATACTTCAGATACAACCCCTAGTACAATTGGCAAACGATAAATCGACGTTTATTCTGTCATTACTTTTTATAACATGGTGATACGCGACTCATGTACTTAAAGAAGATTGAAAAGTTGGGAAAAGATAAAAAAAAAAAGCAAGAAATAAGGGAATGAGAAAGAGAGAAAGAGAAAGAGAAAGAGAAAGAGAAAGAGAAAGAGAAAGAGAGAGAGAGAGAGAAGGTAAAAGTGAGATTCATTTTCTCGAGAGTCTCCAGACGCAAGTCAGAGTGCAGAAAAGAAAGTTGGCTTAGAAGAACGTTTCTTTTCTAGTCGAAGTGTCGAACCTTTTTCTTCTACTTTTTAAGAATTCGAAGGAAAACTCGTAAGTGATTCTTTCCCAAGAGAACGCTTTACTTTACTTTACTTTACTTCATTTTATTTCCATCGTATTTTCTAATCGTTTCATCAAAAACAAAAAAAAAAGAAATAAATAACAGAGTTAGAACAAAATTTGATCGCACTATTTTATAATCGTTTTTAAACGCAAACATTTCATCTAAAGTGAAAAACAAACAAATAAAAAAAATAAATGAAAACAAACATACAAAAAAAATAAACAAAAAATACAAAAGTAAAAGAACCAATCGAAAAATTAGGATTATGTTTAACGAAATTTCCGTGTACGTTTTTTTACGTTCGAAATAAATTAAAACGTGTCGAAAAAAAAGAGAAAAGAGAGAGAGAGAGGGAAAGAGAGAATGAAAAAAACGTACTCGGACAACGACATTGGGGTTCAGAGCTTTCGGTTCAGCTTGGTAAACAAGAAATTTTATCACACGACTGCAATTGACCACGGTGCGACGATACTTTGGTTTACAAAAAAAAAAAAAAANAAAAAAAAAAAAAAAGAAGAATTTACTAGGAATAGAAAAAAAAATTTGTGTCATTCGTTTTGATAGAACCATTTTTTATTCATTTTCTTCTTTGTCGCTTGCTATTAATTTAATCAATAGTTTTAAAAACTCTAATGAAAGTTATTCAAAAATTGTTTCATCGAATAACAAAATAATTATATTATAATTTAAATATTATATAATATAATAATAAAATACTATTATAATTATATTATGAAATACTTTATATATATAATAGTTTTATTATTGTAAATTTTTTATATAATTTTATAATAAATTTTTTATACAATTTTATAATATTTTAATTTTTTATATAATTTTATATAATTTATATAAAATATTATATATTCTTTATACAATATTATAATAAATTAAATGTAATATTATAATTTATAATTTAAATATTATAAATATATAATAATAAAATATACTAAAAGTACTTCATTTTCTAATTTAAATTCTTACTACTACTTTTCAAAAAAAAAAAAAAAATTATTTGTAAAAACTACTAATAACAATTTACAAAAAAAAAAGTAATAATAAGACCCTATAAAGAAACAAAATTATGCTTCTAATATGACTTATGGTTGTAAACACAGAACCTCTCTATTCAGTACTATCATTTACATACCTAATCTTACAAGTTTCTCAAGTGTAAACAAGAACTATTATACAAAGATTTATTTTCTTTTGTAAATTGCTACTATTCCTTGTCTCTTACAGGTATGTTCATTCAACCGAAAGAAGAAAAAGAAGAAGAAGCACAAGAAGTAAAAGAAAAAGAAGAAGAAGAGACCACCAGAAGATCTTCCACAAGATCTATCAGCACACAAAAAAAAGAGAAGAAGTAAAAAAGGAAAAGAAAGAAATACCATGAGAAAATCTAAAGCCCTAAAGACTAATTTGCTGGATCACGAAGAACAAGTTAATCCTTGAAACCCTAGATCATTCTTCTATTCTCTAATGCATTACGTCTATATACCTGGTACTTACTATAAAGGGATCTTTCTTTACAAAAATTAGAGCATTTAAAACCTCAGATTCTTCATCGTTTTTCTTCCATCTGATTGTAAAATTAAGAAAAAATAAATGTAAGTCTTTTTAAACTGAAGAACAATGATTATTAAAGTGTTTATCTCAAAACCTTAGAGAGGTGTGTGTGTTTGACTTTAAAAGGCAAGTTTGTTCTGTTATTCAACATCTTTCAATTATTGGGTTGACAACTAAGTTATTGCTGATTTTAAATAAGAATGAAAATTCCAAATTTTTGCTTAAAAATATAAGTTTGTTCAATAAGGTGTTCACTGAAATCTACAATTCTCAATACGTTAAAATAATATCTTTTACTACAAAATCTTATTCAAATCTTTAAAAAAACAAAAGTAAACAAATTCCACTATTACAATTTTCTTTGAAAATTACAAAAATAAAAGAAGAAAAAAATATATATATAAAGATAAAACTAAAGATTGATAGAAAAAGAAAGAAAATCAACGTACAACAAACTGTAGATCTTGACGTGAACAATAAAACACATACGTACACCCCCTTATCATCCCCAACCCCCTATGATGCGTTTGGCTTTTAGTGCCTCGAAAAAGGTTGCACTCACACTACTATAAATTCTCTTCTCTGTACATGTATTATTACATATGAACGTGTATATGGGTATGTATGTGTTAAGAGAGTTTGCTACCCTTGTACACAAGTATAATGGCTTGCGTATGCTTGCAAGAGATTCTCAACGTTTACAACTACGAATACGATGCGATGATGACGTCAACGAAGTTGTTTGTCGGCTGGCATAGTCCAGCAGCTCCTGTTGTTCCCTTTTCAACCCCCTTTTCCTTTAGAGTTACACGTATGTACCCAATATAAACGAAAGGATAGAATTACTTTTCGTGATGGTACTGTAAAAGGGCTAGGGAGCTATCTTCAATAATGGAAGGAGGGTTGTAAAATATTTTTTTTATATAGTACTTTAAAATTTTTTAAATGCACTGAAAAAATATGAACACTATCTTCAAATATAATATAAAAAATTTAGTCCAAATTTTTAAACAAAAATATCAATGGGGGTTTACATCGTTTGAAAAGCTAAATGACTCGCAATAATTATAATCAATATAATTATAATTCATTATTAATAACTAAATATATAATATATTAATAACCAAATATATAATATATTAATATAATTATAATTTAATATAAATAACCAAACATTGAAATTAATACAAATTTGTACAATAACCTAACATAAATTAAATTTCATAGCAAACCTTACATCTTAATTAACACAAAATTATTTCTTTTATTTTGTTTTCCAAACAATTCTCAAAAAAAAAATTAAAATAAATGGAAAAATTAAACCTAATATTGTTTTAAAAGTCATAATTAACCCACCCATTCATTTCTCATCTCTACCTTCTCATCACTCACAACAATAACAACAACAGCGTAATATTCAAAAGACGTCACATGATATCTCATGCACATTATAAAGTACAAGTTTTGATCAGGAAGCAACGCCTACCTAACTTTCCCACGTGAAATCTATACGAACCTTCCTTCTCCTCGTCCTCCTCCTCCTCCTACTACTACTACTACCCCCTTCAACCTTACCTTCATCTTCTACCACAACAATTCCTCTTTTACCTTATCCAAGGTTCTTCATCTTTTACCAATTCGTCGATCGAACTTAACTTCCTGCTTTACATATTTACGATCGTTTTTACGGATTACACACTCGGAAAGATACTTTGTAAGAAAAAAGATTCCCCTTTAAATCCTCCTCCACCTCCTCCTTCTCCTCTACCTCTTCTTTCTCCTTACCATCTTCCACAAGTTTTCTTCTTCCTTTTACTTCATGGTAACCCCAAACCACCTTTCTATTCGCACGCATTCAACTTTTCTACGATCTTTCTGCAGAGAATTCAAACTTATCTGCAGAAACTTTCCTCAATCGTCGTCTGACATTTATGCCCGGAGCTGTTAATAACAGACTTCGTTGAAACGATAGATTTATGTTACCATGTAATATAAACACAAATACCGTGAAGTCAGTTATTTCGTAATAGGATTATAGAGAGTATTTTATTAAATCGTTGAATACCAATATCTTGCATCTTATTACCACCTTTCCTTGATTACTATAAGTGAGAATTTAAACATATACTAGGAAAACGATAAAAAGAAACCGAAAAAAATATAATCCTAACATTTAATCAATTGACTATGTGGGTTACCACTTGGAAAAGTTTATAACCTAAAATGACAAGTATACTCGTCAATCGCATCTAACTAGTAAAAATTACTTTACAAGAAAAAAAAACGGTATTTTAAAGATCAAAAAAAATATAATCCTAGCATTTAACCAATTAACTATGTGGGTTACCACTTTGAAAAGTTTATAACCTAAAATGACAAATATACTCGTAAATCGCATCTAATATAATACAACTAACGGTATTTTAAAGAGCAAAAAAAAATCAATTCTAATATTGAAATATTTTCTGTGAATTTAAAAAAAAATAAAAAGAACGAAATATTTTCGCACTTTTCGCATTTGAAAGCGGATAAAAAGAAAAAAAAACAAACAAAAAACGAAGGGAGTGGTGGCGCTGGTGGTAAAAAGAGGTTAGGGGAAAGGAAACACGTGATATGACTAGTAATGAAAGAAGCAACGGGGGTATTAAACTTTCCAACTTCTCCAGCCGTCTCTCTTCCGACCTACCCCAACAAACGACCGATTTTTACAATCCCTTTTACCCCCTTTTCCCACTCTCACTCTTGCTTCCTCTCTCTCTCTATCTTTCTCGACAACAAATACAACGAAAGAAAACAAAGAATCACACAGAGAACTACGACGATGACGACTGATGGTGAGACGTAGTTGTCGTTGGGGGGACAACAACTGTGAGGAGGCGTGCATCCATGCGAGAGGTGTAACGAGTACGTTGTGCATCGTCGAGACACTCTCGTGACTGCTGATGTTGGGCTGCTGCTGCTGCTGTTGTATTTCCCGACAGGGTCAATTCTCTCCTCCCTTTCGCACGTACCAAGAGGACGAAACAGGACCCATTTCCAACCCCTCTGTTACTCCTTTTTCTACCCCCTCAGACTCCCCAAGCACCCTCATACTCATCCTCATCCCTGCATCTCTCATTCCCTCTCTCTTTTTTTCTATCACACTCTCTGTTTCTGGCTCTCCTGTGTACACTTCGTTACGCCTAATGGGAATCGTGATGTTCGTGTGACAAAGAAATAGGAGGGAAAGAAAATGGCGAATATCTCTCTTCCTCTCCTATCTCCTTTTGGATCAGCCATTAACGAAATCTTTCTTTTAAAACTCCAGACGCAATAAAGCGTTGACGATTTTTTTTTTTTCGAGTACTATAAACCGTGTTACATTTTTTTACGATCGAAATAAATGATATCAAATGTAATTTAATTGTTCGGTTATTGGGAATACGAAGTTAGGTTGTAAAATGTTTAAATTCATTCTTTTATACAAATTTTGAGTTATAGGTCGAAATATTATAAATAAAAAGTTCGAAACTTTTTAATCCATTCACGTTTATATATTTACGATTTATATTTTAAATAAAAATACATTTTTCGTAATATTGGGATGTACATTCTGGGCAACCATTTGTTTGCAGGTAGAGTTATCTCGAAAAGTTCTCATCAATATTGTAAACACTTTTTGACATTGTAAAATGTTAAAAATTTTAAACGAATATATTCCAATTGATATTTGATTATTTTAAGAAATATGACATAACGTAAATAAAATACATTAAATATATTCATAATGTCGACATAATACCATAGTAGTCATCGATACAATAAAAGTATAAAACAATTTCACGCTTTATTATCATTCGTTTAAATATTAAAACTCAATAAAACTAATATAACCAATCGTGATGCTTCTCGATGTATATTCAACCACGTCAGACACATAACGCAATTGTCGTCCAGTATCGATCGATATCCCATTCGGAGTTTCGAGAGGAAATACACTAACATTTCTCGACACTGGATTCGAGAAACTTATGGCGTTTGACTATCGAAATAGATAAAACTCAACAACAATAATCGACTATACTTCTTCTCTATTTCCAACGACTAATATTTTTTTTCAAAAATATTTTCTAGGAAGTAAGAAATATTTCTATCATTTTTCAACCCCTTTGTTTTCTTTCTCTTTCTTTCTCTTGTAGCTTTTTCATTTTTATTTTTGTTTTTGATATGAAAGAGATTTCGCGTGATTGCCGGTAAAAAATAAACAATAAACTTGACACCAACCAAGAATAGGAAATAGGTGGCGGGTATGAGAGCAATAAAAATGAAATTGCGATAAATCATTCGAAAGGAATCTTTTCCCCTCATATCTCATGCAACCGGAAGACGCAACTCATATTAAAATCGTCGTTCACACATATACAATCGTATACATTCATTCGTATATTCAAATACATGAACACGGTTAACGCACGCACGTATGTTACTCACGCACGCACGTACGCATGCGTTTTTAACTCAAGAAAACGAGTATCCTCCGATATTTTATCCTCTTCTCTCACTTTTCACTCACCCTCACCCTCACTCTTCTCAATTTTTTTCTTTTTATTTTTCTTTCTACGATCTCAAGATACGCACACGTTGATAAGTAAAAATAGTATGGGCCATCAATCAGAGACAGAGGGTCGACAAACCTTGCTCTCAACTACTCTACCGTGTTTATGTGCAACCTGATAAATAGATAAATAAAGACCGACAGCAACCCTATCATTCCTACTAACATTTATTTCTTACCCTTCTTAATCACAATCTTTTTCTTTACCGTTCTAAAACGAACTCTGACATTAATTTAGAAATATTTACTACAGAAAAGATATACACAGATTAACTGTACCTTTTAAATGAAATAGAATAAAAATATTTCTAATCTATCGTGTCAAAAGATAAATAAATTAATAATTATAAATCCAGCATATGGTGTATTTAAAAAAATTTATTCGTAAAATAAAACACGTTGCAAATCTAACAAATTAAAAGATTATTAAATTAATAATTACAAATCTAACGAGTTGAAATAAAAAATAAATTAATATTTACAAATCTAACGAATTAAAATAAAAAATAAATTAATATTTACTAATCTAACGAATTAAAATAAAAAATAAATTAATATTTACTAATCTAACGAATTAAAATAAAAAATAAATTAATAATTACAAATCTAAATAATTAAAAAAAATTAAATTAATATTTACAAATCTTACTAATTAACAAAAATTAAATTAATATTTACAAATCTAACGAATTAAAATAAAAAATAAATTAATATTTACTAATCTAACGAATTAAAATAAAAAATAAATTAATATTTACAAATCTAAAGAATTAAAAAAAATTAAATTAATATTTACAAATCTTACTAATTAACAAAAATTAAATTAATAATTACAAATTTAACGAATTAAAATAAAAAATAAATTAATAATTACAAATCTAACATGGCATATATTTTGAAAATTTATTTATTAACCTTCTATGGTCCGAATTTTTCTTATAAATAAAAAAAAATGTTTATAACTAAATCTATTATTTACATATATATGCAGATGAGAAAAAAATGTTCCTATTTAAAAAAAAAAAAAAAGGTTTCGCTTGCTTCTACTGCAAACAGTTTCTTCAACATTTATTTTATTCGATGTTGATTATGCTAGCAAATGAATATGGTATCAATTACCTCAAAAAGATTATAAAATTAAGATATTTCATTCATTTCATTTCATTAAAAAAAACTAAAATTGTTTAGTAAAATTCTAAAAAATAAATATGTTACTTGAAAGTAACACAGAGGCCCATAGAAAATTAAATAAGACATTTGAAATATAACTAATAAATAAATGAATAATTAGAACGTCGTATTTCTTGAAAATTATCTATGTACATAATTAAGAAAACATGTGATAGTATGTTGTTGCGGTTAATGTATTTTATTATTTTTTTTTTTTTTTTTTTTAATGTTTAAGGTTGAGTTGGTGTGAAATCACTTGGAAATGTTCAAAGGTAAGGATCGAGTGAGGTGCTTCTAGTAACAGATCGCGAATTCCACGGAGGTGGAACTCATCGGGCTAACGCGTAAGCAAGGTGAGCTGGTTTCCCCAGTGGTTCTGAGAGAGAGAGAGAGAGAGAGAGAGAGAGAGAGAGAGGAAAAGAGAGAGAGGAAAAGAGAGAGAGTGAGAGAAAGGGAAAAAAAAGAAAGAGAAAGATACTCCAAGAGTCTGCTTATTTAAAAAGTTATAACTTGTAACGACGACCATTAAGTTTGCTTGACCAAGCTATACCTTGCTTCTCTTTTTTCTTTCTTGTTCTTCGTAAAAAGGTTCATTTCTGCATTCCTTTCCACGATCCTTTAGCCAATCAGGATACACCATTCCATGTAACAACTTCGGGATCTTTTCATTACTAGTTTTACGTATATCCAAAATGAATTTCCGTTTGTTAAATGTTACCCTTTGTATTTTATGTTCTTTCTAAGTTAATTAGAATATTGTCGAAATTATTCAATTGGTATTGAAATTATTGTGGTTTTTAAATAAAGAATTTTTTTTAACAAAAATTTATTTTATTAATTGTAACATTTTTATTTATTCGACGAGATGATTTTAAGTGGATTGGAAGATAATAATTTAGAAAAAATACTAACAAATTTTAACACACAATAATATTATTTAATTATATTTACTAAATATATTTCCTAATAATATTTAATATTATTCGAAAAAACCAATAATAATAATTTTTAATTATCTAAAATAATCTATCACATGATTTTTTAATTAATTTTAAAAATTATTACAAATACAGACACCATATTTAAAATAATATTTAAAAATAATTTAAACCTTTAATTACTTTAATTTGCTAACCAAATATATCTACAACGACATATAAATATAACAAAAAAATAGTAAAATCATTGAGATGATCATATTTAATTTTTATAATTAAAAAAAAAACAATTGGATATACTAAGATCCCATCTTGATATTTAATAATAATAATTAGTAAACAAATATTTAAAAACCTAATAATATTAAACAATTTTCAAACGAAAAACCGACATTGTGTAATTTACTAATATATACGTATATTCCATAACCACATAACCTAACAAAAAAGTATCAAGAATAACCAATACCGCCATATTGGAAATTAAATGAAACATAAAAAAACCTCAATAAAATAATCCTTCAACCTATTAAAATCAAACGTACATGCAATCGAGCAAAAATTTCCTCCTGCAAAACAAAAACAAAAACTAAAAAAAGAAAATAACCACGATTAAACGAAAAGCGTGAAAACACCTATTAGAGATCAAGATGCCTTGAAACTAATTAAAACTGTAACTTGACATTTTTCAAGAGTTAATTTAGCGTGAATTTATCGATCGTTGTACACGTTGTGTTAGCACTCATTTTAATGGCCCCGTTCAAAAACGTAGCTAAACGTAACACTAATACCTTCAACACCTTCAACACCTTCTTCACCTTCTTCTTCTTCTATTACACCGTTCGTTAAGTATGAAAAGATGATGGTTGGTTTGGTAGTGAAGAAGGAAGAAGAAGAAGAAGAGAAGGATGAGGAGGAGAATGAGGAGGATGAGGAGGAGAAGGAGGATGAAAAAGAGAGGAGAAGGAGAGGAGGGGGGGATAAAGAAGAGTATGGCAGTGTCGCTTTTGTAGAGCATAGTAAATTAACCATGTCATAGCTAGATCAGATCGCGGCTCATTGGCATGGAAATCCCTTTTGATTAACGAGCATAAGTTGAGTATATTACACATATACATTACATGTGTATATATATATATATATGTATATATGTGCGTGTATATGAGAGAAAGAATACTTGTTCAATAATAGTGTACGAGAGAAAAATGTCAACTTTCTAGATATTTTTGTATACACCGGAAAAACAAATATAATGTGACCCGTATAACCATAACCCCCTGATCATGGGGAAAATCATTGAGGATGAAAATTATTTCTTTTAACCAGTTAACTGTGGCGCCCTCGTTTGAAAATTCACACCCCATTTTTGTATTGCCAGAATCGAACCATGACGAATATATTCGTCAATCACAATTAACTGGTTAAACGTGTGAGAGATTACAAACCGTGCATGGGTAATTGTTAGGAGTAATAAAAATATTTGATTTAAATTTTGAAATTGGTATGCTCGAATGTTAAAATTAAATATCAAAATGGATCTTAAGTATATTGAATTTATTTTTTAATTATAAAAATTAAATATGGTCATCTCAATGATTTTAATATTGTTTCGTTAGGTTTATACAAAATTAAATTATATTTATACAATTGTAATTATATTTATATTATTTTACAATTATATTATTATAATTAATAATATTAATTTATAATTATATTATCAACTAAACTAAATTATATTTATGTTAAGTTAAAAAGTATAGTTTTATTTAACTTAATATAAGTTTTTAATATAATTATTTAAATTATAAATTATTATGTCTAAATTATAGTTATGTTAAGTTAAGTTATGTTTATTAAACATTTTTCTTATTTTTTCTTTTTTAATACTGTAATTAAATTTATGATACTATTTATATTTGTTGAATAATGCATCCGTATGTAAAATTTTATATTACATTGAATATCCTTAACCCTGGAATTAACAAATGGATTACTGTACTCAACGTTATAATTAAAAGCATGTTCAAAATGAAATAAAACAACAAACATAAAACAACAAAACTGTATATTCAAGGTAGGATCAAGCAGCCATTTTGAAAATTTTCATATTAATAAATGTACAGATTATAATATAATTCCAGTTAAAATAATATAAACATAATTGAATTGTATTATTTCAAATATTCTTTCAAACGAACAATTTATTTTCTCAAAATCCAAATAATCAATTTATCCTTTTCTACAATACATTCGTGAAATAAATTTCAAAAGTTTAAACAACGTATTTCAGTTACACCTGGGTACGTGCATAAATTTATATTTACTTTTATTTCAACCACTCGTTCCATTTCTTCATTTTTTTTTTTTTTTTTTACATTTGAGAAGAATACCTCGTTTTTTGTATTCAAGAAAAATCGAAAGAAGAAGAAAGTCTCGAATAAGCAACAAAAAAAAAACCTTTTTAACCTGGATGTCTTTACCTGGAAACAAAACTTGAAGAAAAATCTCCAGAGGAAATGATACAATAACCGTGAACGATCTTATTCGTTCTCAGAGTAGAAAAATGTCTTAAGAAGGGGGAAAAAAAAGTAGAGGAAATGGGAAAGAAAAGAAAGGACCACCCCAAAGGTGATGTAAATCCTTCTACATTTGTTAACCTTTTCTACGGTTGCCACTGTTCATTGGTGTCCATTGATCCAATGGAAATAATAGATAAAAGATAAATAATCCAAGAATTTGGTGAGTCACAAGTTTTTTGGTACAGTTAATCTAAATAATTTCAACTAAATATACTGTTGGAATTTTTCACGTATGTATGTGTGATTTTAGGATAATTTTTTTGTTAGATTTGTGTGTGAATTGAACGAGAAAATAATTTTAAAAATTCCGACACAACACAGAAAAAAACAAATCGTAAGATATTTGAACACATCAAATGAAGATAAATATTCATAGGAACCTAACAAAGATTGTCACTCGAGCTTGCTCAAATAACAGAAAAAGAAATATCCTTTTATCATTAGATCTTTAAACTCAATTCATAATTCTTCATACACACATATACATACACATATATTTACAGTATATCAGTTGTAACTTTACCCTTTCGATAGCAGTATTTCACAGATACTTAATCCTCACGATATTAAACCCAAACGATTTAATTATTATTATTATAATATTCAATTGAATTGAATTATTTAATTTAATACATTTATAATCTTGTATAATTAAATATAATTTTACAATTAATATAATCCAATAATTCTTATATTATTTAATAAAATAAAATTACCAGTTGCATTACATTTAAATATATCAAAATTATGGACACAAATTAAAGGAACATTTTCTTTAAACTAAAGAGAAAACAAAATTAACAAACTGTCACCAACAAATTCAAGCTAATAAAATTAATTGAATTAATTTGCTAAATTTATAATTTTATCTAATCAAATATATATAATAATTTAAAAATATAATCTAATAATAATATTTATTTCATTTATTGAAATAAAATTTGAAAAACTAATTACAATTTGCGTTACATCTAATTGTAAATATTATATATAAAAATTACACACAAATTTATATATAATTATATTATATAATTATATATTATATATATAATTAACTATATAACTATAATATATATAATTATACTATACTATACTATTGTATTATAGTTATATATATAATATAATATAACATAAAAAATAGTATAGTATAGTATAATTATATATAAATATATACACACACAAATTAAATGAAAATTATTTTTTAAGCTAAAAATAAATCAAAATTAAACAATTCTAATGTAAGAATATTTATTAAAATAAACGGTGAGGGGGGAGGGGATTCTCCCAGACATCTCCGGAGGCTGTTAGTCGTCCTTCACAAGCATATTAACGACTTGTCAAACAGGATTTTTACGATCGCGTTAATACCATGAGAGTACCGCGAATATGTCAAGAGAGATAAACAGAAAGAGAGAGAGAGGGAGAGAGAGAGAGAGAGAGATAAAGAGAGGTGTTGGGTCGGGGTTTGGGTGAAGTTTGCTGAAGTTTGCTGAAGTGGGAGAGTTGGGTGGAGACTGGGTTGGGTTGGAGGTTGAGAGAATTGGGTGGAGGCTGGGTTGGGTTGGAGGTTGAGAGAGTGGGGTAGAGGAAAGGGGTGGAGGGTGTTGTGTAAATACGTTCGTATATAATATTCGTTCGCTTTCGAGTCGGGGACGGAGATTAAATAGGACCGTTGATTGATCTAGATTAGTTTTAACAGTTTCCGTGACGGCAAATATATACGTAGAGAGAGAGAGTCCATAGGAGAAAGACGTTTTGACGGTGGACAACCCAGGACCATCCGGATTGAATAGATTGTTGACTACGAAATATCGTGACGGACAGCTGCTGTCTAACACCTTCCCCTCTCCTAACCCCTCCCTCACTTTTGATCTACTTTTAAGGAGATCGACATTTTTATTTTCTGATTTGATTATCATTCCGGATGGCATCAATCAAATTTCTCTGCCTTAAGTCACGTTTTTTATTTTCTTTCTATTTTTTTTTTATTAAGTATTAAACATGGTAAACTCACTTCTCGTTTTACAATCAAATAGATCGGAATTTATCTTATAATTAAAATAAAATAAAATAATATAAATAAGAAATTAGATGAAGGCATCAGTGATCGACCGGTTAAGACAAATTTTAATCTTAAATAATGGTAACTTGTTGCATTTTTATTGAATACTAGGTCGCGATGCGTGAAGATATTCTTTGAACTTGGGACATCATATAACAAAGGATACTTTTAGAAAAAAGTTGGGTTACACGAAAATAATAAACATTGATAAATGCATGATGAATCACTGCATCAGTGGTTGACCATTTGTGTAATTGTAGAAACGAGTAATTGACAATTCTTTTATTTTATTCTTTTTTTTAGTAGTTGACCATTTACACAACAACCAAAATTAATAAAATTAATCATTTTAAAATCGTTTACTTACATGAATTAAAAGAAATAACAACTAAAAAAAGCTTATTTTTCACGTTTTAGTGAAAAATGGTGAATTTTTAGCACATGGTGCCTTCACTCAACCAACTTTTTGAACAACCCCCAATACTCCCGATCAAATATTCTTTCATAATGAAATCAAAACCAATTGAAAATTTAAATAATCTTTAAATACATACATTTCACGTTTCTATGTATAAAATTTCATAAATATTGTATTACAAATGAAAAAAAAAAACATTGATTATTTTCAATAATGAACAATGGTTGTGGTTACGAATATATACTCTCTTGTAATTCACTCCTGTATATGTGTAAGTAAATACTAACACCTTCTTGATAATCATAGAAAAAGATGAAAGAGTGGTATACCTTCGTGTATTTAAAACGCGGAACGTTTGACGTTATTACTAATTGGACGTACGCTAGGGAATTAATGAAAGAACCGATGGGTATCTAAAAACTGAAGCACGAAATTCAAAAGAAAGATAAATTCTGTTAAAAAAAGAGAGAAAGAAAAGAAAGAAGTGTGTTTGATTTATTCGTTCATATCTTTTTCTCTACTTTTACATATATATATTTTTTTTTTATATTTTTCAACGCGTATCTCACGCTCATGTCAGACTTTGATGTCGAACGTGACGTTGCATGGTATACACCGGTTTTTTTTAAAAAAGTTTCACAACCACTAACAACCAACACTAGTAAAACACAACCACCGGTAAAAGAGATCCATGACGCTACCAACAAAAAAGGGAGGGAGAAAGAGAGAGAGAGATAAATAGATAGATAGATAGGTAGATAGAAAAGGAGACAAACATCTTTAGTCAACCTCCATTAAATAACGGAACGCGACGCAACTAACGCATTTTTTTTTACTCTTTCATCTTGCCGATAAATGCAACTCCTACATACGTGGGTGGTGTATCCCCAACACACGTGCGCATTTCTATATATATATATATATATATATATATATATATACATACGTTTTTTTTATATGTATGTGTGTCTGTTATATGCTTGCGTGTAATATATGATATGCATGTGTGTATGTGTGAATATATAAGTCCGATATCGGCTTATGTATGTGTGAGTGTATAAATATGCGTAAGTGCGTGTATATAAACACAAAAAAGTCGTAATGATAAGGAATAGATGATAAATATCTTTCGTATGTTACGAGTACGATAGTATATGTTACGTAGATGTATGTGTGAGTAGAAGAAAGAAAGAAACAAAGAGAAAGAAGAAAAAAAGAGAAAAATATGCAACCATAGTTAGACGACACGACCCCTACCCTTATGTGTAATATTTTTTGTTTGTGTATACGTGTGTGGTGTGTTTACATATATATACAAGTATACATATATATGCAGAAAGAAAGAGTAAAAAAGATTTCGTTTATTAAATCCCTGTGGTAAGTTAAAGTAAACAATTTTCAAGATAAGAAAAATAAATATTTCTTCAACGATCATGAAAATCGAGTTCGAGGACTAAAATTGTAGAGATAGAAACATTTTCTTACGATTTTATATTTCCTGTTAGAATTTTTATTTATAAAACACAAATATTTATTTTATTATCGATTTTTGATAACGATTTAATCGAATCGAGAAGAAAGGAACTTTAAAAAAAAAAAAATTTACGATCTACAAAGAGTGATTTAATATATTCAGGTGGTTCAAAGGTGATTCAACTTTGATTTTATTTTAATGAAAGACGAATCATGAAGAGTTCAATTTTTCAATGATTTTAAAGAACAAATATTTATTTTTCTTTCAAGAATCTTTTGATTAAAATTATATATATATATATATATTTTTTTTTAAATGTGATAAAACTACAAAACTTAATTACACGTCGATAAACCACTTTGGTCATTTTTACCAAACGCGTATATGCATCTATAGCACTGTAAGTGTTAAATATTATATATTATTATACGTTGAATATTAAATTAATTTTAATCTTATTTCATAATACTATATATAATATTATATACATTTATAATATTAGATAAAAATATTACCCTTTGAAGTCATCACTGCGCATGATCGTTAAAAAAAATATATTTTAATTCAAATAAATATATAAAATATTTAAAAATGTTAAAATCATAACGTTCTAATCTTAATTTCGATTTATTAAGAATATTATTTCACGTTACACATATGCGCGACTTTCGAAATGTCATATAAACAATATTTAACAAAATAACTTTGACAGAGGACAATGACCCAGTTTAACAGCTGATTTCGAGGAAGACGGTACTCCTGACATATATTTCATGCTTTTAAACAATAATAGACACTTCCATCAATCAATTAACAATTATTTTAATACTCAAATACACTCTAATTATATTTCAGATTTTTTTAACACATATACATTGATTTAACCCTTTGAGTGGTGAATACTTTTAACTAAAATGTTTTATAGAAACGGAATAATTTATTATTAAGTAGATTCTAATAATAAATTATATTTAAAACGTTCCTTGCCACGTGTACCGGTGGTACACTTACCATTTGATATATTTAATTAATACGCTAAAATATATTTTTGTAACAAATTTAATTCTGTACAAAAATATTCATATTAAAATATTGATGCATTATACAAAATGCAGTATAGAACAAAGCACATAAATTTGTTTAATTATTATATTAACAATAATTAATAATTACATGTAATGGTTGATTTTGTTACAGCAAAATTAAATGGCTTGAATCACAAGTCAAGTAAAAAGGGCTTGGCACGGAACGTGTTAATAATTAAAATTTTTCTTTCTGTGAATATAATTTAAATAATTAATATAAACATTACATTATTTTACATTAATATTAACAAATACGTATATGCTTCGAACGATCAGGTTAGTAATTTTTACCAAACGTATAAATGCGTCCATAGCACTCAAAGGGTTAATAAAAGCCTACAAAATATTTCCAAAAAGAAAATAAAATAATGAAGCAAAAATTTACGATCTTAAAACTTCGTACCACATTTTTTTTTTATAAGAGTCTTACATAAAAAAAAAACTGTATTTAAAAAATGTTCGATTTTCGAGTGCAAATCTTAAATTTCACGTTCTCTTTTTTTCTTTTTCGTTTATTTTACACTTCCAGTTCGTTTTGTCTCTTTCTTCTTCTTTTCTTTTTTTTTTTTTTTACTTTCTTTTACCGATGAGTCCACCCTTAAGTGAACAAAGCGCATAACTCATCGACCATAAATTATGGTACCTGACGCGTCGCGGGACCTCACAAATCAACTCCCTGGAATTTCGCGAAATAAATCCCAACCATTCTCGTAGGATATTTGGATTTACGACTCTACTATCATAAGAGAGAAAGAGATAGAAAGAGGGAGTGAGAGAGAGAGAGAGAGGAGAGGAGAGAGAAAGCAGACGATCTATCGCTTATTAAGTTTTACTCTTCCTTTTTCTTTTTTTTTTTTTTTAACATAAAGTTTGCATTAATAAATTCTAACATAAGAAACAAAAAAAAGAATAAAAAGAAGTAAAAATAAACCTTATTTTATATTTATTATAGTAGTTCCTAAATTTCATCGATTTTTATTCGATTCATTAAGTTTTTTTTTTAACTTGTAGTATAAATTATAAAAATAAATTTTAATAAAAACTGAAAAAAATAAATGATTGAAGTAAAATATAGTAAGAATTCATTTTATTTATGGTTATTGTAAAAATTTTCTTATTATTTTTTATATCATATGTTTCATTTTAGAAGTAATATATTAATTATATACGATTAATTACATATTTTTATTAATTATTAATTATTATATATTACTACTAATTATATACAATCAATTTCGTATTATATAATTATTATACAATTATAATTATATAATATAATTATAATAATTATGTTATATAATATAGTTATATATAATATAATAAAATATTATAAAAAATATAAATAAATATATAAATTATATTATATATATAATTATTAATTAAAATTCGTATAATTAATTAATTTTTATGAAAAAGAATTTAGAAAATAAAAAGAAAATCAAATCCTAGTAATCCTATTTCTTAAATTTCTTTCTTATATTTTACTTAATTCCTAAAGTTTTTTTAAACTCATAGTATATAAATTTATAAATTACAATTAAAAAAAGGAAGAATAAATAAGCACAAAAATTTATATACATATATTTTAATATTATCTATTTAATTTCTTAAAAAAACATGCTGTATAATAAATTATAAGAAAAAATTAAAAAGAAAAAGAAACAAAAAAATAAATCCTTTTTTGGTGTTGTTTCTCCATCGTTCTTGTTAGTTTCTTTTTGTTTTATATTTAAAAGACTTCGTTCAACAAAACAACTCGTTTATGTTGGTCATTAACTTTAATTATTTTTTTTTAAATTATTTTTTTATTGAACTTGCGGATACGTTTAATAAAAATAATAATAATAATAATGAAAAAAAAAATATATCACCCTTCGAACTTAGGCTCCGAAAACTATCAACCGCAACGGTCGCAGCTGTGCAAAACTATTTTAGGATATACCCATACAGTACGGTAGATAATTTATGATCTACACGAACGATCCAGCAGGACTAGTTACAAGGACGATCATATTATACGAGAGAACTTTGCTTCTTTTCTCTCTCACTCTTTCTCACTCACACACACGCACTTCCTCCTTCTCGTTAAGAACTGAAAAACGTCATTTTCATACTAAATTCTATTTTGTATCCAATCTTTTTTCAAAAACTATCTAATTAATTATAATCTCTCAAAAAAATATTCTTTCAAACGTTTTAAATCAAATTCAAATGTTAACAATTATGCACCACTATTACAATTTAATAAAAAAAAGTCCCTTGATCAAGATCGATTAATTAATTACTATAAAACATATAAAATGTGCATTATCTTTAAAAAAGAAATCTTTTCCAAATCTTACTCACGAATCTATCTTCTTGAAATGAGGGGGAAAATAATACGATTCTCGAATACGAAGTAATAAAAAAAAAAAAAAAAAAACTAAAATGAAAACATTTAAATAACGTTCGAAAAAATATTTCTAATCTGCTTCTATAAATTTTACCCTAGAAAGTTATTAACGTTACGATATTGAATAATTCGAATCAATGTCAAACTCGATCGATAAAGTGACTATTACACAGTAAATTATATTATCCAATTATCCCTACGTTTGTTAATATGTATTAGCACCATTACGATCAGCGTAAGTACATCATCAAATCACCCCAATCCTTTTAACCCTCCCCTGCCACTTCACTTTCGAATCATCTCTTAAAATAAAAGCTTTGATAATAATAAAATTTAATAATGCAACATAAACCCGCGTTTTTTAACGAACATTACTACTACTGTAATCAGTGAATGTCATTCTAACCTTCCCCCACTTTTGAATGAATTACATATAATTGTTTTATTATTTCATAAAAATTCATTACATAATAAATTCTTTGGTTTTTTTTAATGTACATTAACGTCATTATGATCAGCAAACATTATTAAATTCTTCTTTTAACAAAGTTTGATATAATTATTGTATCATTAAGTACAAATTAATAATTCAATATATTCCCGATTGTGTTAATGTACATTATCACTAATCGAATTGAATTTCATTGTTGCATTATTGAATAAAAAATAAAAGAATGAAAGAGAATAAATAAATAAACTCACATGAAATTGGTTCCTTTGGTATGTCACTTGGTGGAAAGCCCTGCGCTTCAAAATCCGGCCTGACAGCGTCACATTTTAAGCCGGCGCCGTTAACGAACGTAGTCGTATAAAAAACGATCAAAGCAATTAATAGAACCATCTTTGTCGTTCTTCCACTCATTTTGATTTCTTCTTTTACTTCTTCTTTATCTTCTTCACAAGGAACGATTTATTTATTTACAAAAAAACCTCACAATAGAAACCAATAACAGTTTTGATATAGTTAACTCACGTAAGCACCTTTTGTTATATATTCACTAATATGATGAATTAGAAAGATTAAAAATAGAGACAGAGTGATATAGAAAAAATAAAAAAAAAGAATAAAGAAATAAACTAAAGATCCTCGAAGAAAATTTAATATAAACCGCGACGATGAAGAAAAACGCGATGCAACGGAGAGAAACAACACACATTCACTTCCTCCGTTGAACGCCCGAAACGCACTGTGCGACTCGTGCTTGGAAACGCGTGCCAATAGTCACGCGCATGCGCGACCTGCGCGCGCAACCTACTCGCGAAAAATTTATGTTTGAATCGCTTGTAATCTCTTCGCTTACGCGGGCAAAATTTTATCGATAATTCTATTTTTTAATTCATTATCTATCTTTCTATTTTATTATGCTACATTGTAAATTAATAATTCGTATAAATAAATAAAATAAATTAAAATATGGAGAAAGAAAAATATTAAGAGTAAACTTTATTTATTTCATATTTTAATCGTGTATATTTTCATTTCTAAATAACAATTACAACTCTTGTATTTTTTTGTCAATAATTAATATTTAATATTAGTTACATGGACGGATTTTTATTCGTTATAATAATATTATTTCTTGTATATAAGAAATAAAATACAGTCTAATATTTGAGATCAAGCGAATGCTAGAATATTGTAACTGTGCATTCGTGATAAAGAAACTAAACTACTTATTATTATTATAGTTTTGTACTATAACGTTGGACGGAATACAGATAATAATAATTATATAAGAATATAATAGAATAATTAATTTTACATATACGTGATCGTACTATGACACAATGGACAAGCATTAATATTAACGACATCACGTTCAGTAGCTACATGATGTCTACAAACGGTACAAGTCCAAGCATTACTGAGATCCATCAAAGGTTTACCAGACACTATACAAGCCGGAAATCTGGTCATACAATTTGGACATATAACGCACCAATCAGGTATTAAAGTTTCGCAATTGACGCATTCAGCTTTTACATTACGCGTGTCTTTAGGATTGTGTTTAGTAAAAATATTTACAGCCAATTCTTCATACTCTTCTCTTTTTGACTCTGGAATAGCTTCAAAAGCTTCCAATTTGATAAAAGCTTTAGAACACGTAGCAAAAGCATGATTAACCGCGCTTGATAATGCAAGTAGACAATAAATATCTTCTAATTCTAAAATATCTTCATATTCTCTAAGTCTCAAAGCAGTTTTCATTGAAGCATCGAAATTACCATCGTAGATTTGTCTATGAGCTAATAAAAGAAAATGATATGCTTCAGCACCACGCCAAGCATTTTCTATTATTTTTGTATCTTCGTTGCTTTCCGTTAAACCCATCACAACATTGCTACGCCCTCCCTTTATCGTTGGTATGCTGTTAATATGATCCTCTATCAATAATGCAGCAAGAACATATATTTTTTTAACTCTCAACGGATTAGTTCTGAACTTAGCTTGCTCTTCCGCAAGTTGTATCAACAATTTAGCCGCTTCCAAATAATAATTAGCTTTCTTATATAACTCAATAGCTTGCAATCTCTTACCATTGGATAAAAGATGATTAGCATATTTGTTCAGTAATTCACCAATTTGTGCCATTTTGTAAGTTTTGGCTAAATCGATAGCTTGGTCCCAATGGTTAAGGCGTACGCATGTATCTACTGCTAACTTAACATCACCATATTTGATATAAGCTGCAACTGCCTGCGAACACATACCTACCGAAGACAACATTTTTGCAACAGTTTTTAAAATTGGACTTTTATCGGGTAATTGATCTACTGTTCCTGCCAGCTGTATAAAATCTTCTAGTTTGTAATAACATTGAATAAGTTTCTCCAAGTTACGTCCCTTCTCATAATATTCTCTAGCACCTTCCCAGTTTTGTCTTTCAGCAAAAGAATCTCCAATTTTATTGTATGCATGCTCCATTTGTTTGTCAGATCCACCGATCCCCATTTTCATCAATTGAACTACTCGAAAATAATCACCCAATTTTTGACGCAACGTTATAGCAAGATCTCGCCTATCCATATCCAAATACAATTTCTCAGCTTCATCATAATTTCCAAGAAACGCAGCAACTTCTGCTTTTTTCAACTGATCATTATGAACATTTCTTAAACGTTTGATAAATTGTATACCCAAGTAATCCGTACAACGAACCATTGCATTTTCAGCAGTTTCTAAATCTAATACTTTTAACGCTGACTCGGCCAATAATCTCCACAATCGAGGATGCGGATTATCTTGAATAAAATTATTAGCTTCTTTCAATCCAACTTTTGCTAAAAGTTCTCTTGTATCTCTTAATGATTTAACTTCCAAATCTATTAATAAATCATTTTTTATTTCATCTGGTTTTTCGATTAGATCATCCAATAAAACACATCGTATTTCTAAATCTTGAAAAAAACATATGTATCCATAACACGATATAGGTTCTTCTGGATCTAATCCTCTTAAAACGTACATTCTTGTTTTCTCCATAATTGCAAGTAACAGAGGATTATCTTGAGCCCAGCACATTGCCCATACATCTTTCCTTTCAAATTTGCTTACATTATCTCCTGTCTTCGTATTCATAGAATCAGTACCTTTATGTATATCTAAATCTAACATAGTAAGAACTCCAGACGTGTCCATAATAGAAACACGAGTTGAATCACAATTTATAGCCATTTTATAAAGTTTGCAAGATGCATTATATCGATTCATAAGAGTAACTTGTGGTAGAGAATAACGTTGTATCATTCCAGATTCTCTTCCAATAAGAAAAAGTTTCTCAGTTGCACAAATACATGAAATTGGGTCCATCGTAGGCTTGGTGCTTGTAGGTGATTCAAAAGATCTATCTCTATCCAAATCCTGTATAACTTCTGTTACTCCGGTTGGAGTATCATCAACGTGATAAATTTTTTCTTTACGTAATTTTCCAGTAAGTAATGCCGAATTACGTGGCGTTCGAAAAGTCCAAAGTATAAAATTATTTTTAGATGCAGCAATAACAATGTTACTAGTAATAGTTACGTACAAAGGTTCTATATCTAAAAATTTAGTATCTATCGGCGTGGCTATGGTATTACAAACTAATAATGCAAATTGTTCTGATCCTTGCATTAGATCGTTCTTCACTGCTAGAACACAATGTTCTTCACAAGATGCTATAGAAATTAAAGTGCGTACAAATTTAGTGCAGCATGTATTATTACTAGTATTCCAGAATGTAATACATATACCATCCTTACTAATTTTTTCATTAGTAAATACAACGGTATTACTGAAATAAGTCCATTTATAATCTGGACGTATATTAGCAAAATATATATGAGAATCAACAGACAAAGCAACCCTCAATGAACCACCCTCCCATGCGCAAGCTGTTACTTCTCTACCAGGTATTTTTAAAGTTCTTATGTGTTCTCCAAATTGAGTGTAAAATTGTATAGCATTAACATCTTTTGTTTCTCCATTAGTTAAAAATGGCATCATACCGGTTACAGCTAATATAGAACCATGACAATTCCAACAACACCAAGCAGTGGTCATACCAGTTTCTACAACAACTGGATTGTCATCATTGGTATCTTTTATTAATAATATTTTACCGCTTTGATAACAAATAGCTAAAGTAGGACAATCCATCGCGATATATCCATTTCTCCCATTATACCATTGCAATGTAACTATTGTTTGTAATTGGCCAGGTATTTGTTGTACCATATTTAACTTTGTTAAAAATATCCCTTGATTGTCATACAAGTGAAGTTCACCATTCTTCAATCCAAATAAAAGTAATTTTCCATCAGGTGACCATTGTACGCTGCATAAAGAAACATTTTTCAATTCCTTTCCCCAAATTCTGTTACCATCAACAGAACCAACAATAACAGCACCATCTTCGTATACAATACAAATCTTTTGACCATCTTGACTCCAAGACATACTTTTAACAACAGATTTGTTACGATTATTAATCATTTCCTCGTACCAAGAACCTTTATACATCATCCAAACAATGATAACACCATTTTGATCACTTGACGTAAGCTTTTGATGTTCTTCATTCCAGGTAACTACTTGTACATGACCATTGTGACCTTCCAAAGTTTGATTCATACTCAGATTACTAGCAGCAGTCAAATTACGTGACTTTCCATTCATGTTATTAACACCCATCACAGATTCTACTCGCAGTACTTTTAAAAGACCATCTTCTCCACCTACTGCTATATATCCTTCTTTTTGATTCCATGCTATACAATTCAAACGGAAATTATTTGGTATTGCTATCTTTTTGCTTAGATAGACAAACATTTTGTTATTTTTAAATACTTCAGTTTAGAAATGCATCGAAGCTTTTTAAATGTCTGAAAAAAATAATATCTTGTTAATGACATTTACTTCAATGTTTCTGACAATCAAAGCACAACAACAATCAATTATATAAGAACCAATAATGAAATAAAAGAAATTAAAGTTATCATTTCATTTTGTAATAATTATATGGATTTCATACAAGTTATTATTTATAATAATAATGATAATAATATTAATAATTTGATAATAAACAATAATAGCTATCATAACCTGTCACTTGAAGTGTGTGCGATTTTATCGACAAATGTGGGCGAAATATGAACTAAACAAGTAAGGTAAAAGTTTGGTAGGTAATGTAAATTATTTCTTCATCTTAGTTAGTGACCACCACTGGACGATAATAGGTAGAATACTTTATTCTTTGATAGTATTGTAGAGTTCTTTAATAAAATTGTACCGTTCTTTGATAGTGTACCGTCATTGCGTTAAGTACGTACTATCGCCCACTGGTAGTCACGGTAGTAACTAAAATGCATCTGTTAGGAAAAAATTGGGCTATATATATATTGTATTTATATAATTGTAATTATATACAATATGGTGAATTTAAATTAATAATTAAGATATAAATATAAATATTTGAATGTAGGTTACATAAAACAATAGAACAATTAAAATTCAGAAATAACCATTCCACCATATTTGAATTAATTCTAGTCATTAAAGATATCGCTGATGAACATAACAAAGATAAACCGATTGTCATGCCACTAATAGACTTAAATAAGACATTTGATTCTGTTTATCATCATAGGCTCTTTCTAAAGTTACGTAAGCTTGAATTTCCTGATACTTTGTTAAAAATACTGCATAGTTGCTTAAACAACAGTTATTCAAGTCATGCTTGATAATGTCATTTCAACACCAGTAAATGTACCTACTAGAGTTCCCCAAGGATTTAGTCCTGATACCAACATTGTTCAATCTTTACATCAATGCCATCCCAATGAATTCAAAAATTGAACTATGGAGTTCAAGTTTGGGGAACTGTTTCCTCATACTATGTCTAAAAACTCCAAGTAGTTCAAAACACCTATTCCTGTACAATTTATAAAAGGAAGACCAGGATTAGCAACAAAAATCCTGCATACAGTAATTGATATCTCATACATAAACGAAACCCTTTCATTCTCTAATCTGCAACACCAAATAACAAATAAAAACACACTACAATCCACTATTGAAACAAATAGAATTTACTAAGAAATAAGTTGCCATACCCCTAGAAAATGCAACTATCAAATTTTTAAATAAAAACTTGACCTGCTGACCACTCCAGAAGAAGTTTTAAAAGGAACTTTCGCCATTTTAGAGACTCACCTATTTATCTTATTGATTATCTCAGACATAAATCACCAGAAGTCACAAATAGGCGGATAATCATAGTTATTTATTCATGAAAACTGGTTTTTAAAAGTTTTTCCTGTTAAATGTACACTTGTTATGCAATATCTCAATAAAAATTACAACTATAATAAAAAAGATAAATACTGGTTAAGAAAGATAAAGAAGACGAAAAAAATTGCGCTTTTTTAGATATTTTTAGTGAAATTTTCAACATTTTTAGTGAAATTTTCAACATTTTTAGTGAATATAATTAATAAATAATAATGTTTATTCATATTTATTAAAATACATTGTTAATTTGTGGCTTCTCGTAAAAATGTGCGAATTATTTTTTTTTTACAAGTGACACGGAAAAATGGGTTGCTAGACACCTTAAAACAATTCTCACCAAATATGAGCTCTTAATTTTAATAGGAAGATCCTCCGCATCGCAGTTTTTTATTTTTTTTTTCAGTCTAATAGATTAAAATTCATACCTCATTATTTATTGATTGTACAGAAAAAAGTTATGGCATAATTTTGTAGAAAATTTAATGCTCTAAAAAAAAGGTATCTTATATTTTTCCCGTAAACCTCACCATTTGAATGATATTGAAGATTTAAGTTTGATTATTTTAAGACAAATTTGTGCAGGAAATTAACTGCTCTATAAAAATGGTGTCTTATGTTTTGGCGATTAAATTTTTACATTGATACTTCTTTTTATGTAAAAAACTAATTTCTTAACAGTTTATTCATAACTATCGAAGTATATAAATTTTAAAAGAAAATATATGTCATCTTTAATTGTTATTAATCGTTAATATTATAATCTCAAAGAAAAAAAATATTTGTATTGAGATTCTTAGAATAAATTGTAATCAAAAATAGATTCTTGGTATATAAATTGTGTTTTATTACTTTCTGTAATGATCCTATATAAATTCTCTGGTTTAATAATAATCAATGTATCGAGTAATAAAAAAAATGAATATATTATTGATTCATCATTTTACTAAGTTATTTTATGAATAATCATTAACAAATAATTGAAATGCAAAGTATATTTAAATAAAAATCAGTAGTAGGTGGATGTATGAATTAACTCGAGTGGAAAAATGAAGTGAAAAGTTATGAAAAAAAATATTAAAAAAATAACAAAAAAAAAATTATGTTAACGATATATTTTTTCTCATTAATGACTTCAATTAATTTTAGAAGAAATCTAATCAATATTAATTTGATAGAAAAATGTATCTTTTAAACGATTTATATACGAATAAATAATTTTCTATTCTTTTAACTCGATATAATTAATCTAACTTTACTATTTTTTATTTAATGAACATATTTTTTCTAGATAAATTTCCATAAGATGTTTAACGAATGTCATAAATCATATTACGTGATGAATGTTCGTTTTGCATTATTTAAATAATAACATAATTACAGAATTGTTTACCTTTTATAAATGACATAAGAACACTTGATGAAATAATGAAATCCTTGCTACAACAGAGTTAGCTATTATGTCATAAAAAACAAAGTATATTTTATAGCTTTGATGTTATAATATTAGAAAGGAAGTAGCAATGATAATTAAAAAAAAAAGAAAAATCAAGATAGAACATCGTAGCACATCTATTAAACAACGTCAAGACTGAAATTATTAGTTTGTTTGATTTTTTCTTATTATCATATTTAAAATCATTGCAAGTTCTTATATAATGAAAATGTAAGATGTCTTTTAAGTCATTTGAAATATCATCTCTTATCGCGATACATCTCTCTGTCTGTGATACAATCTGTATCTAACAAAATACAATTTACAATAACAGTGTTTAAAATCAAACATATTAAAAACAATGACAATTATGATGAACGGATGGATAATATCAGAATTTATCGGTGCTTTGTTTGTTATCATTGCTGGGATTTATTTGTATTTTAAATTAATTTGTTTCAATTTTTGGAAAAAGAGAAATGTACCGTACGAAGAACCAATCTTCCCTGTTGGAAATCTCTTGGAATTGATTCTTGATAAACAAACCATAGGTAAATTAGTCTTTTATCTTTTATTAACAAAAATAAATTAAATAACATTAAATTAAATTAATTAATAATTATTAATTATATATATATACACTATTATTATATTATTTATTAATTTATATAATTAATTATTTAAGTAATTATTTAATTAATTAATTAAATTTTATTAAAAATGGCATGATTTGGTATTTCTGGCAATAAACTTTCGAGTTCCTAATGCCAATTAATAATAATAATAATCTTTTATTTATTTTTTTTTGTAATTACAATTAGGGCTAATTACTTTTGTATTATTTAAAAAAATATCTTTTCTATAGAAAATCCATCTTACTATTTTTGTTTTATAAGGTCATAATAGTTGCATATTATCTAATAGGGGATGGTCATGTAGGACCCCTTCTGATTTTTTCAAATTTTTCACACTTGTAGTAGTCCATGAGAATATTTATTATATTTTTAAACTTAGTGAATATATTCAGTCGTTTATTAAAGAACGTGAATTGAAATTTTACATAAATATGGATTCCTTTAGCTGTAGTGTTGTAGTAGTTTACAATAGTGTGTACTGTGTGTGTGTTAATGAAGTCACCGATATCTACTATATTAGTATTTATTGTGAAGTAAGCTAAATAAATTATTTTTTTCTTTTTTTCTAGTGTATTTTATATTAATTTTATAAAGAATATAATTTAAAAAAAAACAATAGGTGCATTTGTATCATAGGGTGTATGAATTTTTTATTTTTATTGCTAACGTTATTAATTTTATTAAAAAATCAATATTTATTTTTATTACGCAAATAATAGAGTAAATAATTATAAATTAAATAATAATAAAGAGTTAATTGTTTAGTATGACAAAAACGATGTATTTTTCAAGGTGATATTCGTTATACATTTACTTGAAAGATAAGTTTTTCAGACGTATATTGCATTTTATAAAAGAAATAAAAAATTGAATAAAAGAAGAAGAAAAAATTCATTAAAAAAGATACTTTGCACTGTCAAGATAAGATGTAGTCATAGGTGACTTCAATGACATATACAGTGCCACAATTATAGATTACTGTACTACTACATCTAAAGAAATACGTATTTATGTAAAACTTCAATCTACGTTTTTTACCGACCACCTGGAATATATACGTCACATTTAAAAGCACAATAATTATTCTCATGGACTAATGCAAGTGTAAAAAATTTGAAAAAATTTAAGGAGATCGTATCTGACCTTACCTTGGTATATAAATCTGACAATTTTCAAGATATTTAAATAATGCATATTAACTTATAAGGTAAATGTATTGCATTTCTTGAAAAACGAGATAAATACAAGTTTGCTTATCTCGTTTATGAATAAATAATAGAAATAATGCAATGGATTCAGCAATTTTTACTATATCTATTTGCTATCATATATTAAATAATAAATAAAAAAAAAATAACAGATAATAGTAACTTTATTATCATAAAATTTATTTAAAAAAACAATTGAAATTATAAATAAAAGAGAGAAAGTAAAAGAAAGAAATTATAATGGAAAAAAAACATAATATTATACACATTAATATATTAATATATTAATATATTATATTATAAATATATATAATTAATATAATATAAATATTAATAAAAAATAATATAATAAAATATAATAATAAATAATTATTATAATATTAACGTATTATTTAACCTTATTTATACATTGCTTTTTTAACTTATATAAATTGCATTTATACATTGCAATCTTATCATTTGTATAGCTACAGTTATAAATAATATAATATCATAAAAATATAACAGAACTAAGTTCTAATAAAAAGATGAAGAAGAAGAAGATAATATCATAAAAATAAAAAGAATTTTGAAATGATCATAAATGTTCGTTTTTGAAAACATGTAAATATCATGAATAGTCAGTTATATATGCAATTTTTATTATAGATATATATTAATATTATTATAAAGACCTAGCTGCATTGAATAAAACAATTTTTGTCAGAACATTACACTTAAACAATGATTGATACAGTTAATATATTAATGAGGAAAATTCAGGTGAGCTATTAACTCTGCTGTTGGTAAAACACATCATGAAATAGTTTCATTAAAAACAATAACTTAAATTCATTCAAATAAATAAATTAAATTCATTCATCCAATTCAACAAAACAAAAATCATTCAATTCAATCAAATCAATAAAATTAGTAAGAGAACAGCATATTTACTATCATAGATAATGAAAGCAAAATATGTTTTGCGTTATCTTATATAATGAAGAAGCAAAACATTTCTTCAATCATTTCTGCATTTACTTGTTCACAGTATACCAATCAGTTTGTATATAAAATAAGATTTGGTGACAGTTTTATGTTAGATTACAATAAACATATTGACAATAATAATAATAATAATAATAATAATAATAATCATCATCATCATTATGATGACCACTTGGATATTTTCGGAATTATTTGGTGTTTTATTTCTTATTATAACAGGAATATATTTGTATTTTAAATTAATTTGTTTCAATTTTTGGAAAAAGAGAAATGTACCTTACGAAGAACCAACGTTTCCTGCTGGAAATCTCATTGAATTGATTCTCAAGAAAAAAGCTATTGGTAAATTATCATTTTATATTTTTTTTTCTTTTGATTTAAATAAATTCCTAAATTAAAACAAAAACTTAATCATTTTTATTATTAATATGAAGCATGATGTTTTTTTTTTGTTTTGTTTTAAGAAACACTTAAGTGTTGTATGATTAATCATACATCGCCATCGTGGGCATTTTTAAATAAACTTTTATGAAGTATAACTTCTATGATTATTAGATGAAAAGTATATTTTGTTCAAAAATAATATATGGTTGTCACAAATCTTGCTAAACAATAAGTACAAGCATTCATTTATGTCATTTCACATATTGATTTATATCATTTAATATCAAATAAGATAAATGTAAGCTGTTTTATTAATTCTGTTTGAATTAATAAAATTAATACAGTTCTAAGTTGTATATTATTCCTATACATTTTTTCTAATTTTTAGATTTATTTATAAACAAAGAAATGTGTATACAACACACCATCATATCTATTTATACATGAAATAAAATCTATAATCCAAAATTTATCACTTTTTGCACTCGTAACACAAATAATTTATTTCATTTTATTTTTCCATAATTATACGAACTTTTGTTATCATTATTACATAATTTCAAATCAAAGATATTTATCGTATCTATACGTAATATAACTATATTACACACATATAGCAGATAATTGTCTATTATAGATAATAAAATTTAATAATACGTTTGCTTAAATAAAAAGAAGACAAGAAACTTTTTATTCAAGTAAATATATTTGCATATGCAATAATTATTTCTTGAACATTTAAAAAAAAGTATAAGAGTTTATATTAAGGTTTAAAAATAAGTATAATATTATTTTAACAAAAAAATTAATATTTACCATTAATAATTATTAAATACAAAAATCATTTACTTTCTTCATTTTACTCGAAATTAAAATAAAAAAGATGAAAGATAAGATAAATGCTTTGATGAAACCTTATCAGTAAACGCTTATTATAACTGCATTGTTTGATTAATATCTGTTTCTACAATTTTACAATTTTACAATAAACAGATTTTCTTGATTTCTTGATAATTTATTATTTGATTATTTCATGCATAAAATTTATAATAAATAAATTAATAAATTGATTTTTTTTAATGTTATTTCATTTTTAATTAGAAATATTTATTGTGCCATATTATAATGTAAAATAACTCATTTAATAATTAACTGAATAATTACATACATTTACATTTACATAATACATAATTTGTTCTCATAAAAAGAGGAATGACGTTGTATGTATTATTTTCCGTTATGTAAAAAGATATTTTAACGATATAATCCTGTATCACTAAACAATCTTATCAACGAAAAAATATCTTTTATATCTCATTTTATCTTTTTAGCAAAGTGGAATCTTATTTAATCATTGAAGTAAAAAAATCTGCAATCTATTAAAGATAATCTTTTATTGTCTGTAATTTGTAATTCAATGTAAAATTTTGGTTCACTCAAATGTCTGGAATCTGACTGTTAACTTTACAATTAAAATAATTGCATTATTTTTCAAACAGCACGAAACTTTATCAGGATTTTTGATCTGTAAAATTTGATTGAAAAAAAATGAAACTATTCTTGTAAAATTTGTATATAACACTATCTGTAAAGTAATTGCATAAAATAGTATAGAATTAATAGAAGTGTGCTAATAGTATGAAATATTATTTCACTATGTATTCTTTTATTTCAAATAAAAATAAAAGAAAACGAGGGACTATTAGTAATTTGTGACTTCAATATAAGTGAACTCCATTTATTGTTATTTGTTTACACTATTGATAATGTTGAAATCGTGAAATAATATTTTATTATAATATTGTTTGCATATTTTTCATATTTTACTAAAATTCAAACATTGGAAACTTTTCATCAAGTACTCGTTATCAAAAGGTAAACTTTTCGATCACAAATAGCATAAATTGCATAAAATATGATTTAATTTTTTAATTTATAAATAAAAAAAAATTATATAATTTACCAATTTTATAATTGGTAATATAATATAATATATACTACATATTTAAATAATTACCAAAATATAATTTACCAATTAGTTTTTATTAAATATTATATAGATTATAATTTTTTTACAGGAAATATATACAAATATTACAATAAATAATTACCATATTTAACAATTAGTTTTTATTAAATATTATATAGATTATAAATTTTTACAGGAAATATATACCAATATTTCAATAAATAATTACCATATTTACCAATTAGTTTTTATTGAATATTACATAGATTATAAAATTTTTACAGGAAAGATTATTTTTTAAAAGGTTACTCTTTTTATCACCGATATCATCCACTTGTTTTTTATTATATCATAATTATTGATTTATTTTTTAATTAAATCGATATCAATAGGAACAAACAACATTTTATCTGATATTAATTAATTTCTTGCATTTATTATCATATAAGATAATAAAAGATATTTTTATATTCCCTTAATATAATTAAATACTGCTTAAATAATATACTTCAATATTTTCATAATTAAATAATTTGATTTTTAATTCATTATACTTACATTTTTATTTATATTACCTATTAACAATTATTATTTTGTATATATATTATATATATACAAAATTATATTTTCTATAAAATTTATATTTTGTTGCATTACTATTAAATTTTTATTATAATAAAAAATGCATGTAAACCATTAAAGAAACATATCCTGTTAACAATATAGCTTATTATTATAATAAATATAATATATTATTAATAAATAATTTTATTCAAATGATATTACATTTTATAAAATAATATTCACTATTATATTTTATTAATGAAAGATATTGCATTAAAAATAAATTTATTGTCATTCAATTAGTATGTTCTTATTAAATCACAAAAACTAATCACGTTTATCTAATCTTAACGGTTAATGCATAACAATCATTTTTTCCACATTTTAAAATTCTTTTTTATAATTTATCCTTGATTCCAAGTTTTTAAGAAATAAACTGACGCATAAGTTACGTTTTAAATTATTTATGTTACATGAAAAACTCTTTTATTTTTGCTTATTTTATCTTGTAAAAAAAAAATGTGAAACTTTATAATATGTAATCAGAAAAAAGAATTTAAAAAACACACACACACACATTGTGCAAAAAAAAATTGCAACTTTTTCTTTTTTTTCTTTTTAATATATCAATGTGTTAATTAAATTTAATGAAAATAATTAAATGAAAAAAATTTATTTAAATCAATTATTGTATTTAAAAATGTTATTTTTGATCATTTTTACAGGTGATGTTTTCGGAGAAATTTACATGAAAAACAAATCGCATCCTTTTGTCGGAGCGTATTCATTTTTCAAACCGAATCTTGTGATCAATGATCCAAATTTGATACGTTTCGTATTAACAAAAGAATTTGCAACTTTTCACGATCGTGGTTTATACTGCAACGAAAAGGTAGATCCATTAACAGGACACCTGTTTTTTTTACCTGGACAAAAATGGAGAAATTTGCGCGTACGTTTGACACCGACATTTACATCAGGAAAAATCAAAAATATGTTTGATACTATACAAGAAAATGGAGATTTGTTGGAAAATTTTCTAGAAAAGAAAGCACATGATAAGAATGAAATCGACGTAAAAGAAATTTTTTCATGGTAAGAAGAATTCTTATTATTTATTAATTTTTTATTATTTCCAATGGAATAATTCAAAGTCACGTATATTTGCGTATAAATCAAATTTAATGTTAATATTGATCTATACGTTTGCTTAGTTAATTATTACGCATTTATCAGTTTAAAATGTTTTGTTATTTATGTTAATGCATCACATCAGCATAAATTATTTATAATTATAGCTTATGTTAGAGTTAATTGTATTTTCTTTCATTAATAAAAAAAAGAACAAAAGAATTATACATGTAATTTAGTTTAACAAAAATCAATACGATTTGAAATTTATACTGTTGGAAATAAATTATTAACCTTTAGAGTGCTATGGACGCATATATGCGTTTGGTAAAAATTATCAAAATGGTCTATCGACGCATATACGTGTTTGTTAATATTAATGTAAAATAATTTAATATTTATATTAATTAATTAAATTATATTCAGAAAGAAAAACTTTAATTATTAGTTTATTATTAATATAATATAAAATTATTTTAATATTATTAATATAAATATACATTATAATAATATAATATAATAAATTAATATAAATATAATTAATAAATATAATTATAATTAGTATTAATATAATTCAAATTATATTAATATTAATATATTTATATATAAATTATATAATTAATTAAAATTTTTAATTTTATTTTAAATTTATTATTAATAAAATATATATTATTAATATAACATAAATATAAATTAATAAATATAATTTATTATTAGAACCTGGTTAATAATTAATTATTCCGTTACTACAAAACATTTCAGTTAAAAGTATTCAACACTCAAAAGGTTAAATCAGATGAAACTAATAAATATGTTACAATTTAGTTTGTTCACAGACATCATAATGTCAATTGCATTTGGAATAAGTTGTAATAGTTTGGAAAACCCAAAATCAGAATTTCGTTATTATGGAAAGAAGATGTTCGAGCCGAGACCAATTATAAATACTTTAATGGTATTTGGATCTCAGATATTGGATTTATTCTCGATACCATTTATCGATAAAAAAGTGTCACGATTTTTCCTAAGCGCTTTTGAAGATACTGTAAATTATCGAGAGGCTCATAACATCGTTAGAAAAGATTTTCTTGATTTGATAATGCAATTGATGAAAAATGGATACGTCAAAAGTGATGAGGAAAAACGAGTTGATTCCGACAATGATACACCGAGTAAGTTCTATATTATATATTTATTTTATTAACTCATTAAAATTATTTTATTAATAAATAAATAAATAAACAAATATTTTTCTTATTCCATTATTCAATAATACCAATACTTGTGCCGATAATTTGACAGAAAATTAAAAAACAAATTGGCAAAGTTTATTTTATGATTTAATATATATATATATATATATAAAATATAAATAAAATATATATAAATTAAATTTAATACATATAAAATAAATATACATATATTATATTATATATTTTATATAAAATAAATATAATATAATATAAATATATATATATAATATTTATAAATAATATTTTATATAATATATTTTATTTTACAATATAATTAATTAAAATATTCAAATAAATCGTATAATAAATTAGTTCAATTTTTGAACTTACGAACACTGTCAAAATTAGAATTAATTAATATTATTATTAATAGCATTTAACTTTGTTATCATTACAGAAGAAGTAAAAAAACTCACAATGCCAGAAGGTGCAGCTCAAGCATTCGTTTACTTTCTGGCCGGTTTTGAAACTACCTCATCAACGGTAACTTTTTGTCTTTACGAATTAGCCATGAATCCAGAAATTCAAAAGAAAACGCAAGAAGAGATAGACAGAGTTTTAGAAAAACACGGTGGTATTTCATACAATGCTATCAGTGAGATGACTTATTTGCATATGGTTGTAAGCGGTTGGTACACAATTTAATAATGTAAATGATAAAATATTTATGACTTGAATAATATTACATTTGGATTTAATTATTACAGAAACATTGAGAAAATATCCACCATTACCTTTTCTAAATCGCATAGCTCTAAAAGATATCGAATTACCTGATTCAAATGTCGTCGTACCTAAAGGTACTCCAGTTATTATTCCACTTCTTGGATTACACAATGATCCTGAATTTTATCCTGAACCAGAAAAATTTATTCCTGAACGATTTACGGAGGAAAACATTCGTACTAGGCATCAATACACTTATTTGCCATTTGGGGAAGGACCAAGGATATGCATTGGTATGTAATAATACTGTACACAATAGGAAATTCTCAATGAAAACATAATACCCATTTTAATAATTTTATTTTCTTTTATAACGAACGAATATGTTTTTTTAGGTATGAGATTTGCATTAGTACAAACAAAAGTAGTCCTTACGAATGCATTACAAAAGTTCACATATTCACCAGGACCTAAAACACCGAAGAAAATTAAGTTTTTACCAGGAAGCTTAACATTGAATACGGAAGGTGGTTTATACCTTCAAATCCAGCCGAGATTATAGTTTTATTTTGGTTTTATCATTATTTTTAGCTTTACTAATTACTTTTTTAAATAATCAAATAAAATTTAAATCATATGATCAAATGAAATTTAAATGATCAAATTAAACGTAGTACGAATAAATGAAATGTAAAAGTACTTTTACTTTTATTTACTTAAAGTAATGAACAAATCTTTTATTTCATGAATAATAACAAGATTTTATTTTTGTTAAGATGATCCTCAAAGTTTCTCGTTGCAATTATATTCTATAATTTTAAGTTTCGAATTATAGCATAATGATGTATTTTAATTTTAAATATAAACAGATCTTAGGAAGATCAGAAAAAATTCGAAAGAATTTGACTCACTTATGCTCAATTTGTTACACATAGAAAAAAACCATAAATAATAAGAAATAAGAAAAAAATTGAAATGTCAAGCACATGTAACGAATTAAAGTACTGATCGAATAACTAATATTTATCATAATAATAATTAATAATGATAAGCTGCAGATTTGTAATCGAACGCATCAACGGGTACAGCGTTCGTAAGTGGTTCACCAAGGTGTGCTACGAGATTGCTATGAGCAGCGCCAGAATGACTGTTTGCTGAGGTAGCAGCAACGTGAGCAGCTGCTGCATTCGCGGCATGAGCTGCAGCAGCAGCAGCGTTGGATTGAGCTGCGGAAGCAGCGTTGGCAGCTTTTTGGGCGGCTGCTTGGGTTGCTTCGAAATCGACACGAGCTGCATTGAGTTGTTCTTCGATGGTTTCTGCACGTGCTTTGGCTTGTCCAACCATGGTAGTTTGAGCAGCCAATTCAGCTTGAGCTTCGGCTGCAGCTTGATTGGCATGATCGGAAGTAGCCTGTGCAGCGTTCAAAGCTGCAGTGATCACTTGGACTTGATGCATTGCTTGTTGAGCTGTATTTTGGGCAGCTGCGGCAGCACGTTGAGCTTGTAGAAGTTGTTGTTTTTCACCATCAACGGCAACATGAGCATCTCGTGACTGTTGTTCAAGACCCATCACGATAATCTGTTTTCCTGCTAATGCTGCAGCAGCAGTTGCAGCTGACTGAGCTGCAGCCTGAGCCAACGTGTTCTTGGCCATGTATGCTGCTTGTCCTGCTGCCGAATGTTGATTTCCTAATTGCGTGTGTGCCTGTTCAGCAGCACCTTGAGCAATACTTGCCAAAGGACCACCCACGCTATAACCTGGACGTGTATGTGAACGATGTTCTGATAAATGAGTATTACTAGGCACTGCTATTGGACCCGCTTCCAAAAGATGAGTATCTAACAACAGTGTTTCGGGTTGAGCTGCGTAAGCGTATTCGTAACTTTCTGCTTCTTGATCGTGTATTTCCTTCTTTGTTTTTGCTGGTCCACATTGTACCGCACAGGCTAGTGCCAACACTAATGCGAGGATTTTCATTTTGTTTTGTAGATTTGATGATCACCTGATGGGCAAACAAATTTTTTATTATATTTTCTTAAAGTTACTTAACAAAATATTTATCATTCCTTTTATGTATATATAAATAGGTAAATTTTTGTTGAACAAAATATTTCAATATTTTCTACTTTGCTTATACAACATCACAGAAATTCTTTTCCTTTTTTTTATATAATTCATAAACGTTCTCCATTGTTTAAAGTTACTAATAGAAGAAAAAATATTAAATCGATGTGCGAGTAGCTAGACAGAATGAGGAAGACACAAAATAATAAAAACAAGATCGAAGTGTTGCTTCGCTGAACACGAGATCGTTCAATTTGTTTCAAAGTTCGTGAATCCTTGTGTAATAATTTTGTTATTTTTTTTCGTTTCTTTTTATACAGTATTCTTATTTCCTAGACAAGCCTTTCGTACCTAGCCTTTTAGTTTCACCAGAAAATTTCTCTATCAATCTCTGATCTGCATGACTGAACGATCTAGCTTGGCCGAATTTACTTTGAATGTGAAAAAAGTTGAAAAGTTGATCGACAAATCGTTCTTTGACGTTAACTTCAACGATTTCTTTCGATTATGAGATTTTAAAATGATTTCTTAGTCTTTAGAAAATTCTTTTCTATTGCTAAACAAAATTATGTAAAGTTTCTTAAAAACATATCAGGAAATATACTTTGATGTGAAATGTTTTTAATAAACTAACAATTATTAAATTGTATGATTGATTATATGTAAATAGATTAATAATTTGTATAAATGATTATATATTATAGATCGTATAATCGATAGATAAAATATTTTTTATATTATATTATATGATATAAATAACAGCATATATATAATAATATATAATAAGGTATTACCTATATATATAGAATATATATTATTCTATAATATTATTATAATATTCTATTATGGATATATTATATTATTATATATTATATCCATAATATTATTATTATATTATTATTATAATTATTATTATTATATATATTATATTATATTAATTATAATTATAATTATATTATAACATTATTATATATTATAATATAATATTATATTATATAATAGAATATTATATTATAGATCGGTAATTTGTATTATATAATTTTATACATATATAAACAAAAATTATTTGTATATATTATTAGTTATATAAAAATATAATATATAAATTATCCGTGTTACAGAAAATTATAAATTTTTCTTCTAAAAAAAAATTATTATTTATATATACCTAATCATTAACAATGTAGACAAAAAAAGAATTATTGATTTAAATTTATAATAAAATTTATTATACTCTTGAAGTGATTTATTAAACAATGTAAATAATAATATATAATATATCATGAACAGTCGTGCTAGATCAAATCCTTCGATCATTATCACAATTACTATATAATTCAATGTACATATATGTGTATGTGCATGAATACCTACGTCATCGATCGGTCAAGGATCGATCTATATAAGAATAGATAGTATCTCGAGGAGATTTAATATTTCTAACTCGTAGAAAGCTTGGTATGTATGACGCACATACAAGATACGCCTTTCCAACTCACAGTTAAGAATATAAGAATAATGTTGTAATCTGTTTGCGTCTCCTCAAATTCGAAAATCCAGTTTCGTTGCGCTCTGAAAATCACGTTTGTGCGTGAACAACTACATAATAGGTTCCGACATTGTAATTTAGTTGATTCCTACGAATTCTTGGAGTTCGAGAAATAATTGGGATCATTTAATCTTGAATTTTTTTTTTAATCAATTTGATAACCATGAAGATTTAATAAAGAAACATTCTTTGTAAAAATTGAATTTTTCTTTTTTAAATTTCTCGTTAATATTTAATATTAAATGTCAAATTTATTTAATGTATATTTAAAATTTATTTCTAATTTCTAAATTTGTAATTAATATACAAAATTCGATTATTTATAATAATTTGTAGAAGAAACAATATTTGGATAAATTAACACAGACAAATTTCTAAATTTGTATAGTTAATATTCAAATTAATTATTAATATTATAATTTTAATAATCTTTATAATATAAATATTATTATAAATATATAAATAATACAATATTTATATTAAATATAATATAAAATTAATAAAATATTATTATAAATAAATTAATAATATTTATATATTATTAATAATTTTATAATTAAACTTTTTAGATTATAAATAATAATTTATAAAAAATAACAATATATTTGAATAAATACATACACAAAGATTTTTCTACAAACAACGTAAATCTAATTAACTTCTTTATAAGAAACAAAAAAATAATTTAATGAATATTAAACACGAATCATATCTAATTCTAAAAATTATCTAAAAAATAAAATATAAATCTAGACCATCAAAAAAAGCTATACAAAAATAATAAAAGAAAATAATATCGACTAATTTCTTAAGAAATAAATTCTTCGAAATACGCAATGTTTTACGAACGTAAAACCGTTCTAATTCTACTCCACTTGTTTAAATAGAAAAAAAAATTGTTAGAAGGTACGTTTATTTACGAGGTAAACGTCCATCGAAATCACGTGGCTTAGAATAAGCGAACTATTACTAAAAAAATGGATACACATATGTACACAAGCATAGATGCATTCATAAAACAAACAAATACTTAAATACATTCACACATCCAAACGAATACATACAATTAGATACACCTATGAATACATGTAAGTAAATAGATACATACATATATGTATAGATATACATATATACAAACGTTTAACTATTATACATTAGACAAAGTCGTGAACAGGCGAATGGAACATTCAAATGGTATTTTTATTATATAAAATAGCCATTCGAATCTAACCCAAGTTAGTTTGACTCGAACTCTGATTCTAGGTGTTTTTGCAAGAGTTAAATTTACATACTCACAGATACACGAGTGTGTATGTATGTACCACTCATTCTATTAGATAAAACTAGGACCTAAACACACGTTTATATTGACTAACAAACACATACTACGAAATCTTACACTTTACTTCCGGATTCTGCCCACTCACTCTATACTAAACGCCATAGACTTTATGAGAAACCCCCAAGTATAATAAATCTAGTATAAGATTGTGAATAAAGAGAAAGGAAAAGATACCATTTCGTGTTACGAAATTTCAATTATGCGAGCTTTTTATAGATGATCAAAAACTTGAAGACAATGAGAATTTCTTTTTTATTGTTTTGTTTAAATATAAAGATTTTTTTTAATGAAAATTATTTTTAATTCTTTTACACTTTTTTAACACTTTGCAAAAGATCGTAAACATGATGAATTTATTCTGATCAATTTGTTTCTGCTACACTGTGTTATTTAGGATTAAAAATTAAATCAAATCAGCTGTAATGTATGCAACGTATGCAACCGTATAATTATACAAACGTAAGTAAAGTTGAAGGTACCAATTGAACTAAATCCTACGTGAAATATTATAATGAAGAGAACGACCATGGAAAGAAAAAACATAGTTTTTATAATCCTGACATGTAACTCACATAATTATAAAAAAAAATTCTTTATATTCAACTAATTTACATTTTGTAGAAGACAATTATTATAAAGAAAAATAATGAATAATAATTGCAATAAAGATATCTTGTTTGATAATAATAATTAATAATTATATGATATATATATATATATATATATATATATATATATATATATCAGTACACATGAAACTTTGTCTCTTAATATCTTTTGAACGCCTAATTTAATCGCCAAAACATAAGACATCATTTTCATAGAGCAGTTTATTTCCTACCAAAATTTGTATTGTGCACTTTTTAATAGTCATTTATTGTCGAGTTATAAAATTCATAAATAAAAATGAAATTTGTCTAAAAATCATCAAATTTAAATCTTCAATATCATTTAAATGGTGAGGTTTACGGCAAAAATATAAGATACCTTTTTTGTAGAGCATTAAATTTCCTACAAAATTCGTCTAGAACATTTTTCTGTACAATCAATAAATAATGAGGTATGAA
>NW_015149022.1:97791-113890 GCF_001465965.1 Polistes dominula | reverse complement strand
ATATATTTAATAAAAAATAAATATAATAATATTATAATATAATAAATATAAAAATAAAATATAATAATTATATTAATAATAATATAATTATTAATTTTTAACTTATTATATAATTATATAACTTATTATAAATTATTATTATTATTATTATAATTATTAATTTATTAATTAATATACCGAGCTTTAACACTTTAATGGCCGCTCACACAACATGTGTCTAATAACCGGAACACACACACACATTGGCCGTTATTTTATTTATAACTTTATATATATTTAAAATTAAATATAAAATTAAATTTGTTGTTTTTTGTTTTATATTAATTTTGTCGTAAATGACAATAAAGTCGTTTTAAAAATAATTCTTGAAAAATATTACCGGGCCCCTGACGACATTTGACTGCATACACTTGCGGCCATTAAAGTATTAAGATAAACCAATGAATAAAACTTAAACAAATATTGTTACTTGTTGTCATCTTTAAGGAATCACTCATTGCATTTTTTTCTTATGGTTTAACAGGAAAAATTTAGAACAATTTCGTGACTTCAAAATTGAACTTTAATGATTTAATTAGGTTAAATAAAATTTAGGAAAGTTTATTACTTACTTATAATCAAAAGGAAAGGATAAAAGTTGAAGAGAGAATTGGAGCTGTCCTTGCACGAGGAAAGAGCCAAGAACTGATACTACTTACCTGGTCATCGCAGCTCTTATAGTCCTGACTGGTCCAGCAACTGTTAGTCTATTGCCACGGAAGGGGTTGTGGACCTTCTTTCAAAGAACCAACCATAGTAACGTCCTTTTCTAAACCACTACAATACATCCACTTGAACAGTTTTTTCCTTCTGATAGATCGATGGAAGCGTGACGGATTCATTGAGCCAAAAAAAAACTTGAATACAGTTAATAAATAATATATTTAATGGTGGTACAAATTCATACATTTGATCTAATATCTTCATTTTTTTAGTACAGAATAATTATTGAATACAATTAACAATTTTTCTTTAATTAACATTGAAATTTGAGGTATTATATATATTTAATTATATTTCATTTTATTTTGATTTATTATTTATTTTATATTTAATTATATTATTATATTATTACATATTTTTTATTATTTATTATTTAATTATTTTATTATTATTTAATTTTATTAATATAATATATTTTATATTATATTATATTGTTTAGATAATTTTATTACATTCTATAATACTAATTAGATATTATAATATTAGATGATAATATAAACAACATAATATTATACTATTAATTATTAAAATATTAGAATTTATTATAGTATAATCACTCTCTGTTTTAGTATAAATTATATAAATTATATAACTGTAATACTAAAATAATACAATTTACTATAAAATTAGACAATAATAATATGTCATTATATTTCATTTAATTTATTTTTATTATATTTATATTTAATTATCAAAATAAAAATATATTCTATAATATTTATTAAATATTATAATATTAGATAATTATATAAACAACATAACATTATACTATAAATTATTAAAATATTAGAATTTATTATAATAATTACTCTGTATTTGTATAAATTATATAAAATATATCACTATAATATTAAAATAATATAATGTTTAATGTAATATTAGACAATAATAATAATAATAATACATATATATTATTATACATTCTTTTATGTATAAATTAATATTTTAATATTTTAATATAAATACATTTAAAATATTAATTACAATGACTAAAAAATAATTTCTTATTAATTATATCTTATTTTATTTATTTTAACGTATACTTATTAAACACGTAAATATAACAATTATTTTCAAATGAGACTTAATGAGACTTTTGTTCTAAACAATTAAGATTAATATCTTTAAATATAACTAAATTAGGAACAATGCATCTTCTTACAAGAATAAATCGCTCGTTACGCTTAATGCACTTGTAGGTTACATATGCATTGCAGATTAATATGATTAATAACAATGATGATGCATCGAGTTCAAAAGAACATAATGTAATACATTTCCATATATGTATTATTATTATTATTATTATTATTATTATTATTATTATTATTATTTATAAAGAATTAAAAAATATTAAAAAATATATTACATAACAATGAAAGATCACCAAACTTTTGAAAATAGAATTCAACTTGCGAAATAAGTATCCATTTCTTTCGAATAAAACACAACGTTACTCAAATCAATTTCTCTTTTATAGATCAAAAACACACTCTATAATATATATATATATATGTATCTATTCATTGGGACTTCGTGATTCTCTGAGGCAAAAAGGAAACAAGAATTGCGTAAAATAACGTTAAGGAATTCAAAGAAACGTAAGAATCGATTTTTCGATCTCGATTACAAGAGGTTAGGAGGTCATACAAAAAAATTATGATCATTTAAAGAAACGATAGTATTATATATTATTATATGTATATATATATATATATATATACATATAATATATATATATATATATATATATATATATATATTCATTGATTTTAATCAGAACAGACATATATGTACATAAATACAATCGAAAGTTCTATGTATAGATATAGTTAGTGTTACTTAAAAAAAATAGTACTATATACCGGATATTTATATTCTTTTTATATTTCAAATTATAGTATTATAAAAATATAGTATATATAGTACTGTAATTAAAATATACTGTAATTAAATTTTTAATCTATTGTACTATAATTATAAATATATGTATATATATAGTACTATAATTTGGTTTATTTTTTATTATTTGTTACATTTATATTAATTTCTATTTATAATAATTTAATTAAATTTATATTATAATTATAAATAGTATTTTTTATTAGCTTTAAGTTTCATTTAAATAATTTTTTTTATATTTTAATATAATTTTAACTTATTTTTAATTTAATTAATATTTATTGTATATAATTATTATAATAATAATATAATATAATATGAAAATTATATATATATATAAATACAATAATTATATTTATTATATATATACTATATATATATAATATTAATTGATAATAAATATAATTAAATATAATATTTTAATATAATTTTCTTGAATATTAAAAGGTTTGATTAGAAGTAAGTTTAGATAGTTTTATTTTTACAAGAAAAGTATTGTTTATAAATATAAATATCGAGATTTCTTAAAGACAATTCGATAAAATCGTATTTCAATCGTTTACCTGCTCGATAGATGTGTTCTAACCAATACACCCAATCGATCGACACAAATCGATCGAATTTAATAAAACGAAACATGGCTTCTAGACAAAAATTATTCATAAAATCGTCCTTGGTACGATCAATGGCTTAAAATGTATTATCGTATTATTTTTTTATCCTATATTGGTAAGTATTTGATATAAAATTATGTTTATTGTCATCTTAACCACAATAACCGATCCATTCATGTTTCAGTCATGCTGATGATCGGTAAGCTCGACTGTGAACGAGTTCAAAAATCTACACTCGAATCGGTAACATTAATATTAAGAAATGAAAATGTTTTTATAATACAATTGTTTATTTATATTTCATGAAAATTGTATGCGCAAGAATCATAGGGAAATTCGATTAGCTGAAAATGGTCCATCTTGTCATTCGAAAAATTCGAAAAAAACTCTCGAAAAAGCTAGCAACATTGCTCAAAAAGCTGCTGAGGAAGCTAAAGCTGCATCAGAAGCTCAGAATATTGCTGGTCAGCAAGCAGCACATCAAGTACTTATTGTTATTAATTAATATATTTTTTGATGACAAATATTTCAACACTATTCGATTATGTATTTAGTGAATTACTGTATAATTCTATCTTATTTGTTTATTTGTAATTTTTCATTGATGTGGATGTAAAAAAAAATAATGAAGATTAAAATTTAGGTGAAAGCACAATTGGCAGAGAAAGCGTTGCAAGCTGCGAGAGCTGCTGAAGCAGTATTGTCAGGAAAAGCAGCGATGGTTCAACAATTGCAAGAAGAAGTTAAAGAATCTCAAACTGTCGTTCAAGAAGAAATGGCGTCCTTGCAACAAGCAAAATCTAACGTTAATGCTGCAGTTGAAGCTGCTAGAGAATCACAAGAACAGGTAAAAATAATTTAAACAAAAAAACACAACAATTTTTATAATCTTTTAGAAACTTTGAAAGTGTACAAAAGAACGACAAGAAGACGATTAAAAAATTAAACAAAAAATACAATTAAAAAAGTAAATTATACGAGAGAAAATCAACAATTTCGAAGAAAAAAATCCAAAAAATAAAAAGAAGAAAAATAATTCAGGATTTTCGTGATACAAAAACTGAATTTAATATAATTTAAATTACAAGCAAGTTTTAATATAAATTTATTAAAATATCTGGTAATTATTGCAAATTGAAAATTACGATAAAAATATAATATAAATCGTTTGTAAAATTCGTGCCGATTTTTAATGAAAAAAATGTAAAAACAAAAACACAATTTGAAAATTTTGATAAACGGATATATCAAAGATAAAATATCAAGCATTTATGAATCGACATGAACTTTACGGACAAGTAAATAAATTTTAATTTAAAGGTAATTTAATAATTTAAACATTTAATGTGTGTAATAAGAATTTAGTCAAAAAAAAATTTACAACTTCCTACGCAATATCTCTTTGGTAACATAACTGCGTGGCTCAAGGCTATGGTTGATCTCTTTTAATATCCTAGTCATACTTTTTCCATTCGCTAGTTAACTTACGTACATATATACATACATATATATAAATATATTTACTTAGAAAAGGGAAACGATTAGAGAAGATAACTAGGTCTTCCCAGGATCGACAACATATCCTCGTTTTGTAGGAATTAAAAGAAGTCAAGGACACTTCTATCTCATATTTTTCCCTTCTCTCTATTCTTTTTTTTATTTTTTATTTTTTATTTTTTTTTTTTTTTAAATAAATGTCGACAACTGAGTTATAGCAAATTTTACTATAAAGTATTTTTTTTTTTATATATTTAGTTAAAAATATTATTTTTAATTATAATAAAAATAAAAATATAAATTTAAAATAAATTTTAGTATTATATTTAATCATTTTAATTATAATTATTATTAAATAATATTATTATTAATATAAAAATAATAATAATAATAATAATAATAATAATAATAATAATATAATAATTTTGTTTTATAATAAATTATAAATAATATTTTTTTAACTAAAATATTATTTGTATCAGCTATCAATTATATTTGAAATAACTTTGCGCGCTCTCTCTCTCTCTCTCTCTCTCTCTCTCTCTATCAATTTATTCCTCTATCTCTCTCTCTATCTCATTTTTATTATTCTATCCTCTCTCTTCTCTCTCTCTCTCTCTCTCTTTGTCTCTTTGTTTCTCTCTTATTCTATCTTTTTTTATTATTTTTTTTCCTTCGTTTTTATTAACCTGTCTCTTTGTTTTTTTATTTCTAATACACTCACACTACTTCTTTCGTATGTTAAAACCGACTATGCTCTTTCCCTCCTTTGAATCCGTCTAAAGATTAGTTCTAGTTTAAAAAAAAAATAAGTATCAATGTGTGTATAAATGCATATAAATTCTGTTAAAAAACAATTAATACAATTGTGGTTTAACACTTGAAACATTCAACCTTTTTCTTTTATTACATTTGTCTATTTGATCAGCATTTATAATAAATTAAAATTAATTTGTTTTTAATTTATTTGATTTTTTATTGATTTCATTTTTATAATAATGTTATACGAAAACAATTGTAATCATTTCAAACCCTTATTTAAAAAAATGTCTATTTTGGTCATCTTAAAATCATTGAAATTAATTGTTAAGTTAATTAAATATAAAAAAAAATTCATTTAAATTGCATTATAGTTAACGATTGACAAAGATAGATCGATCAGATTCGAGTTATCTGTAGTATACATTCTAAAAATATGCAACTTGTTCGATTCACGTCACTATACCATGTCACAAACGCTTTCTAATCTTTTTCAAATGCTTTTCTTGTCGTCAGTACTATTTCTTTAACTTTTTATTAACGATCCCTTGAGAAAACTGGACGTTGTTTAGTTTCTGAAGAAATTCTTTATTAATTTTAATTATTTCTTTTATCTAATTATTTCTATCAAATAGAACGGCAATTGTATATTTTATGAAGTATTTCACATTCCTATCAATTATCAAATACCAACGTGTATAACTCGATAGTTTCTATTTATTAACAAATTTAAATTCTTGTCAAAATATTATTTATTATATTATAATATTTATTGAAAATGTTAACATTGGGAAAACTCAATATAACATTTGTTATTATACTGATAAAATATTTTTATCTATATACATTAAACATTTACAAATTATTTATCGACCAAGACAATATTATTATAATAATAAATAATTTTTATTATACTGGACTCAAAACTTTTCAACTTATCAACGTATATCATTTTACCCACCCTTTTACGGGTTCGAGTTACTACTTTACAAACACTTTTTCACATTATATTAATTATACTTATTAGTATTACTACTTAAACTTATAGAGTATTTGTTAACTAATGATAAGTGAATAAAATATTATTTTTAACTTAATAATATTAGCTTTTTAATTTAAAAATTAAATATTATTTTTATTATTTAAATTTTTAAAATATTATTTTTAATATTATTATTTAAACAAACACTCTATAAGTTCTTATTTACTTACATATCAATCAATTAACATTCTTATTATTTACGTAGACATAAATTATATTTTTTTAAAATCCCAAAATATTTTGTATTAATCGTTTAATAATTTTCAAAACAAAATATGAAATCATTGTCCCACTTTGTAACCCCCCAACAATTAATCAACTAAAACATATTACATAAAATTAATTATATATAAATGAAATTTAATAACACACCAAAAAAGTATTGATTGATCAATGAAATCACGATCACAGCTGAAGACGCTGACACACGCGATGCAAACGGCTAAGAGAAATGCAGCTAATTCCAAATTGGCGGCAGACGGTGCACAGAAGTCTTTACACGAGAAGGAAGAATTACTCGAGGCAGCTAAGAGACGTCTCGAAGAACTGAACAGCGAATTACGTGCTGCCAAACAAGATTTAATAAATACGAATCGTGCTGCAGCTAAAGCAAACGAGGCTGCACACGAAGCCAAAGCCAATGCAAGTCGCAACAAAAGAAAATCCTTGTTACATGTACAACAAACCTTGCAGAATCCTGACCGGAAATATCGACAAACTGGAAGAAAGATAATTAAAAGGAGAAGGAAGAAAAGAAGAAGGAGAAAGTTAACTTGAACGTCAAAATGTTCATACATTTTCTTTTCAACTTAGGATAGAGAGATTTGTAAAGAGAACACTCACTTATTTAGTTTTTAATTGCTTAGATCTCTGATGACCTGTCCTTTTTTTTTTTATAATGATATTCATACAATTGATAATATATATGTGCTGTATATTCCATTAAGAAAACAAATAAAAGTATAGAATTATTTTCATTTTATTCACGTCTGCCTAACGATTTAGTTTTAGTTAAACAATTTTCATACAAATTAATTTTTTAGCATAAATACATCATAAAAACAAAATATATAAAAAAGAAAGAAATTATTTCTACCATAAAAAAAAAGTTTTTTTTTTTAAATTAAATTTATAATATATAATAATATTATTATATTATATTAATTTATTATAATAATAATATATTAATTTATTTATAATATATTATTAATTTAATACATAATATTAAATTATTTATTATAATAATAATATTTAATATAATGATGATTATAATAATATTATAAATATTACAATCAATCGAAGCAATGCATTATACTATTTACATATACTGAAATAAAAGGTTTTAGTTATTATTGCGTTAATATAATATATTAATTTTATAATTAAATTTTTAATATATAAGTAAAATGTAGATCAATTATTTGTTAAATTATATTTATAGTTAAATTATTATTATAAAATATTTATAATAGCACAAATAAAATTTGTAATTACTAATAATTATGATTAATACATTACAAATCACATACTATATACTACATTGAAATTAATATATGCAAACATTTATGATTCAACTTCAGATAGTTCAGAATAAAACGACTGTGATGTTTTAACAAATAAAATTATATTATCTCATTTGAAAGATATTCTTTGTTGCATAAAATATTTTTTTTCGTCATGGAAAAACATATTTTGAGAAGATACCATTAAGGAATGAAGATAATCCTTCTGTTAATCTTATATACACGTTAGTTACAAACATTCATTTGAAATAAAATTATTTAAATTAATCTTTCAATTAATCAATTTAAATAATATCGTTTTTAGTTATTGTGAAAAACTCGTATGCAACGGAGAAGAATAGAAAGATTCGAAAGATAAATCAGGTTAATCAAATTAATTTAAAAATATTTAAAAATATATTTCGTGATATAAAATTGATACATAAAAAATTGATTTAGAATGATAGGTTAGAGGGAAGTCTAAAAAATGCAAATGAAATCGTCGACATTGCTCAAAAAGCTGCAGTGGATGCCAAAGCTGCTCAAGATGCTCAAAATGTTGCAGGTGCGCAAGCATCTCGTCAAGTAAGTATCGTCGATAAATTTTATTATTTTATTATATAATATTTTGTAAAAATATTCAAAATAGATACATACAATATTGTTCAACTTATTATCAAGAAAAAGGAAGAAATTTTTCGGACGACCTAATACGTTTAATTATTAAATTCAAATAACTATGAAAGTCTTGTACCATAAATAATTAATTTCATTTCTTTATCGGTTATTAATATTTATAAAAAAAGAGATATTGTTGGTAAATTTGCGTCAATCTTCAGAAAGATTCTCACACTTTATTAATGTTTTTTACATTAGTAGCGATAAGCTTTTTAAAAGATCTCACATTCATAATCTTTTATCATTGATACGTTCGATTTACGTTCTCGCTGACATTTACATTGAAATCGTGAGTCAGGCATAAACGTGCTGTCATGGTCCGCTGATTTTCTACCTTTCTAGAACATTATACAAATACACACATACATATACATGGTATATTTATACATATATAAATATGAATATAAATAATATATTCACAGTGTGTATGATAAAGTTCTTTGAAGTGTAAAATTTGGAGTATCTACTAAAGGGTTAACGATTTGTTATACAACTAAATAAATTCAGATAAATTAAAAATGAATGTTATACATAAAATTAGAAATTCATTTAAATTTAGTTTTATTCTTATTTTAATACAAAATTAAAATAAATTTTTAGCATATCTTGTATCCCAGTTTTCTTCCAATGGTTTCAAACTATTTGTGTTTGATATTTAAGGATAATGTTTTACTGATATGATGATAATTAATGTGTTTGTCTTGCTCAATTTGTTTTCATTATTGTATCGATTTTTCCATCGATTGATCAATCAAAGAGAGCAAAGTGCATCTTTGAGGTTGTTTTTGAAAACGTTTGAATCAGTTTTGTATCTCATGCATTGATGCTACATCATGTTTTATAAGATTCACAAATTTCTTTACAAATTTGAGTCGAATACTTCCCCTTTTTGCTAATAAAATCTCAAGGATATATATTTCTTTTTTATTTGACACTAGTTTAGCCATTCTCTCACTTTTGAAAAGATATTTTTTCTTTAATTCTCAGATAAAAGTAGGCATATATTGTATTTAATTGATTTGCACAGCACGTGATCACTTTCGTTAGATTGTAACTAAGCACGTGCCTAATCTCGTGATTCGATTAATCGTATAGGAACAATTTTCTACATTCTAATATATGCGAAGTACCAATCATTAGATTTTATCATCGTATCCCTTCGAATTATTTAAAGAAATTGTTTATGGATTGCAATGTTTAGGTGAAAAATCAACTGGCAGGAAAAGCAATACAGGCAGCAAAAGCAGCAGAAGCAGCACTTGCAGCAAAAGAAGCAATGGTAGAACAACTCGAACGAGAGACAAAGGAGGCAGAGACTGTAGTTCAGGAAGAAAGTTCTTCGTTACAACGTAATCAAGAAAATGCGAATATTGCAATTCAAGCAGCACGACAGGCTCAAGAACAGGTCAGAATAATAATCTATTCTTTTAAATTATCTATAAATCTTGCATGTATCCACTTATATGCAATAGGTCGAAATTATTATAATATATTCATACATTACATACATATTTATATATTAATACATTTATTCTTATTATATATTTATTTACAACAACCTAAATTACAAATTAACGATATTTTTAATTTTGATTAAAAAATTAAATTTCAATTTCAATTCTAAATTATTCCAATACTCAATTTGATTTAATTGGAAATGCATGAATCTCGAGTTATGTAATATTCATTATATATATAATAAATAATTTAATTTAAAATTTTTTTAATTTTTTTTTAATAAATAAAACAAATGATAGATCAACGAAAAACACTAGAAAAAAATTAATTAATATAAAACGTATTTTGTAGGTCAGAACATTGACCCAAGCAATACAAATAGCAAACCTAAATTTGGGAAATGCACGAACAACAGCTGAAGGTGCTCAAAGAGAATTCGAAGAAAAACAAGATCTTCTCGAGGCATCAAAAAAAAGGGTTGAAGATCTAATAAAACGTTTTGATTCAGCTAAGATCGAACTGGCAAACACAAAGCGTGCTGCTGACAAGGCTACCGAAGCTGCACGTCAGGCCAAGGTCAACACAGATCGCAACAGACGTAAAAAGAACTTTTATCAAGATTGAACTGAAGTGAAGTCGGAGTTGTTTTTTGTTTTTTTTTTCATCTTCTTTCCTCTCTTTTTTTTATAAATTACAATTAGAATAATTTATGTTCATGAAGAAATAGTATGCACTTTATTTCATCTTCTGCAAATAGACGTCAATGCAATGTTGTTTCGTTTTCTTTTTCCTCTATTTTTTCTTACAAAAGAATAATTTTATGTAATCAATCTTTATAAGGAATGAAATAAAGATGATAAATGTTTTCTTTGTTTTTTATTTAGATGACAATTTTCGCATTTACATAACACATATTTGCAACGGTTACAATTTAATTATTGTTTGTATATTTTAAAAAATTATCATATGATTATTATTTAATAAGGTTATTTAAATTATGACCGAATAATATTGTATATTAAACTAATTAAATGTTAAACATTCTAAATATTTCGTTCTTATTCCAAATAAATTGTAGATACGCTAAAGACTTTTCCAATATGTAGTCCTCTAGTGATGTAACGAAAAGTAATGGTCAAATTTAAATAAAAGTCATGGTTGAGAAAAGATATATAAATGTTTATTGACTTATCGAGGTAAAACCCGAAGTGTTATAATTGTCAGTTTCATTTAACATTATTACAAAAATTATACCTTCATTGTTTTATGGTTATAGAAAAAAAATACGAATATAAAATCCATATCAAATATTAAACTTAATCCTATTATTGATCTTGATATCTAAGTTCTCCCATTGGTCTAATAGTCAATTCAGTAATATGAACACGTTGGGGAGTTCCAATTATATAAATAACAGCATCTGCAATGTCACTAGATTTCAATACCGGCACATTCTTGGGCAAATTTGTTAAGTCAAAATTGTTGGCTGTAATGATATCCGTAGCAACAAATCCTGGACTAACACTCTATGATATAAGAAAAAAAAATATGAATGATTCAACAATTTTAGTTTGTTCTAAAAATATTTTAACACTTTATAAATAAAATATAAATAACTAGAGAACTAGAGAACATATCACACTATTATTAAAATACCATAACAGAAGAAAAAAATATAATATATCCTTATACCAAACATACACATTATAAAATTACTTCTTTTATAAAATAATTTATATCTAATTATAGAAGGTGATATTTATACTATCTGCAAAATTAAACTTAAGCTTATATTTACCGTCACTCGAATTTTACTACCATGCAATTCCTTTGCAGTAATCTCAGAAGCAGCAGTAACAGCAAATTTCGTTGCTGGATACATATTAAGAGTAACACCCGGGAAACATAAAATGTCATGACCGGCGACGCTAAAAAAAAAAAATATAGTACAGTGTTACAATCAATTATATTTATCAGTAAACAACCGATAATAACAATAACATCAAGAACAGTAAAATAATTAAAAAGATAAACCATCAAACCTGNTTATTGATCTTGATATCTAAGTTCTCCCATTGGTCTAATAGTCAATTCAGTAATATGAACACGTTGGGGAGTTCCAATTATATAAATAACAGCATCTGCAATGTCACTAGATTTCAATACCGGCACATTCTTGGGCAAATTTGTTAAGTCAAAATTGTTGGCTGTAACGATATCCGTAGCAACAAATCCTGGACTAACACTCTGTGATATAAGAAAAAAAAATATGAATGATTCAACAAGTTTAGTTTGTTCTAAAAAATTTTTTAACACTTTATAAATAAAATATAAATAACTAGAGAACTAGAGAACATATCACACTATTATTAAAATACCATAACAGAAGAAAAAAATATAATATATCCTTATACCAAACATACAAATTATAAAATTACTTCTTTTATAAAATAATTTATATCTAATTATAGAGGGTGATATTTATACTATCTGCAAATATTAAACTTAAGCTTATATTTACCGTCACTCGAATTTTACTACCATGCAATTCCTTTGCAGTAATCTCAGAAGCAGCAGTAACAGCATATTTCGTTGCTGAATACATATTAAGAGTAACACCCGGGTAACAAAAAATATCGTGACCGGCGACGCTAAAAAAAAAAAATATAGTAGAGTGTTACAATCAATTATATTTATCAGTAAACAACCGATAATAACAATAACATCAAGAACAGTAAAATAATTAAAAAGATAAACCATCAAACCTGTTGATATTAATAATGCAACCYTCTACRTCAGCATCTAACATTAATCTAGCGGCACGTTTCGTACAATCGATTAATCCTAACACATTGATATCGAATAATTTTTTCCAATCGGGTCTGGAAGAATCTAAAGAAAACATTTTATTAATTTTATTTAAATATATTTTTTTCTAAATAATAAGTTCATACCCATAAATTTCTTATTTGTTGAGACACCAGCATTGTTCACCAGAATATGAACTACTCCAAAATTTTTCTTGACCCATTCGAATGCATGCTCGATACTTTCAGGATTGGAAACATCACACTCGCATGCATAAAACTTTCCTTTATCTTTTCCCTTAACATTCTGCATTTCGCTCTAATAAAAATGATTTTTTCTTAATAATAATAATAACCGTTCACATAAAACGTTAAATATAATTCTTATCGAAAACTTTAGATATGGAGAAGTTTGTTATCTATTTAAAATTTCTTTGACTCTGAAATTTAATTACGCGACCTTAGATTAAATCGCGATCCATACTTTAAAGAACCCTGCTATATATATATAATACTATTATATTATAAATCACTAATTAAATATAGTTTTTTTAATTAATTTATCTATTACATGAATGTATGTATTTTATTAAATTTAAAACAATACATTACTTTATAATATTTTTAATACAAAATATTTTAAGCGTTTTACAAATACAGTCACATTAATAACAGACTATTTATTTTTTATGATGAAAACAAGTTTATAAAAAGTAAAAAAGAAATAAAATTCAATCAATTACCTCCATCTTATTTTTCCTTCTTGCAAATCCAATGACAACGGTGTCATGTTGAACAAGAGCTTTGGCTGTTGCTAATCCAATTCCACTGGATGCACCAGTAACTATAGCTATTTTACCAGACCAGCGTTCCATGGTTTGTAAACCTCAATTTTTTCAAACAGTGAGAGGAAAATGAATGCAGAAGATGCAGAACGTGTTTTCTCGTTCAAATTACGTCCTTGACTGAACGCTTAAAACTGGTTACTCGTTTAGCAATCAGTCGTGGGACCTTGAATTATCCCTGCTACATATTAGAATTACAAATAAGCTTCTGCAGTATTGAGAGAGATGGCATGACACAAGGCTTACGTTAGAATTCGCAGATCACCGGTTTAAAAATTACGTTGCTCATTCAAGAGCAACATAACCATATCATATTACTAACTTCGTATTAGCATCATATATTTTTTTTATCCAAAAATGTCTAAATTTGAGCCAAATAAGCGTCATTTGCGGGAACATTGAATTTATCCTTGAATTAAATATTCATGGAAAAAAACTCATGCTGTGTATTTGGTGGGATCAGCTGGGTGTGATGTATTACGAGTTGCTTAATCAGAGGGAAACAATCACTGAAACCATCTACTGAACACAATTGATAAGATTGAGCCGAGCTCTGAAGGAAAAACACAATCAATACTACTCCAGAAACGACAAAGTTATTCTTCTACATGATAATGCTCGTCCACATGTTGCGGTTTCGGTGAAAAACTACTTGAAAACAATTGATTAGGAAGTACTACCCCACCCGCCGTATTCACCAGACATTGCGCCGTCCGACATCATCTGTTCCAGTCAATGGCACATTCTCTGTTGAAGCAGCGGTTCACATCAAATGAAGATACCAAAAATTGGGTTGATTCGTGGATAGCATCAAAAGATAATGAGTTCTTCAGACATGGAATCCGAACGCTGCCTGAAAGATGGGAGAGAGTAGTTGCTAGTGATGGACAATACTTCGTTTCAATTTAAACTACCGTTCTTTCACAATAAATATATATATATATATATTTTTTTTTAAACGACGAAAACTCATTTGTAATTTTAATATAAAAATCGTAGAATGTACAATCATGGTAACATTACACAGATAAAGACATTATATAACAGGAAAACTAGATTCCTTTTATTCCTAATTGTTATTCGTATGCATGTAGGAATTTTTCGTTTGAATCAGAGGTTCAAGGTTAACATACACCCACTTTAATCCTACTGATAAAATATATTTAAAATAAGTATTAGAAAAAGTACAATAGTAGTTACTTCACAATCTTAAAATAACAAATAAGATGAACAACTACACTCTTACGACTCATAACATCTTGCGACCGATGAAGACTTCTAATACAACTGTGACTGTTACTACGACTGATCATTAACTACTTCCGACTATTACAAGTGACTACTATTAACTACTATTCACCTTAATACCGGTACCTTTTTATTCATCCGCATCTTTCTCAAAATTACCAAACGTCCAGTTCGATGAAATGTTAAACCATCAATATTACTCGAGAACCTTTAAGCTCACACAAACTTATTACTTGCAAAGAACAGACCACACACCGTCTTTCTTCATTTCGACTATCGGTTTCTTTACTATTTATTCTTTCGTCGCCTACTCGCTTATCTATGTTTATTCTTCTACAGCCAAAAATCGATCTTTAAACATTATTAATTAATAAGAAACAAACAGCTTTTTATTACGTATCATACAATTACGATCTCATATTAGTTTTATTCATCACTATTAAGTTTCTGATTATTTAATATAAGGAAAAGATTTACTATTTTTAAAGAGGATTATTTTAAAGCGTTGCTACTTACAAACTGAAACCGATTATTGCCTGAAATTGGACGTACATCGCATATTTTACATTACGTCCTTTTGTCTTTCAATCTTTTAAAATTGTCACTATATATATGAATGAAAAAGATATCTACCAAAAACATTGTATTTTTAGCTAATTTCAGAAAGGGAATTAAGCAATGAAGGCAACAAAAAACTCGTGTAACTTGTTTTGAGATGACACAGTATTAGCTTAAAAATAAAAACGATAATTTGTGATATTTTGTTTGGGTAATTTTTCTTCGAAAGATGAATCCTGATAAAAACAGTTACCAAGTATTTATAACGAAATGCTACTCAGTATGATCGAAACAAATTCTACATTAACTTCTACAGAAGTGGACTTCAAAGTAGGAATTGGTTTCGAACCCAAACGCTCTGTCAAGATGCCACACATCTTCTTCAGAAAAAAAGCAAACAGAATTTTGTAATAAAGTTGTTAATAAA
>NW_015149022.1:24212-63726 GCF_001465965.1 Polistes dominula | reverse complement strand
GAGTGTATTTATCATACCCAACAACTTTCATATGTATATGTATTCTACAAAGCCTAAAAAAAAATCGTGAAAATAGCCTTTTTTTTCGGCGTATAAACCAGAATGAACCCTTAAAAGAACATGCTTGCACGCATGTAAGCTAAGAGTTTACGCATGCGTGCCATGGCGACTACGTCACAATGAGTAAGAGCGAGATAGCTTCATTTTCTTTTTCTTTCTACAAAGGCGTAGGACTAATGTACAAATTACCTGTCTTTAAATTGGGATATTTCCTGCAGGTAAATATCTATAAATATAAATCCAACACCAAAATTTAAAAAATTCATATGAAAAAGAAAATTTTTTTAAATAACCCGTTTTAAGTGAAATATCGAGCAAAAACCGTTTTCACCCCTTGATTTTTAATAAAAGCGATGAAAAAAAAATTTTTCCCTACGATTGTCCTTTGTAATTTTTTAAAGATAATTAAAAAAAATATATTTAAAAAGTCCAATTTTTATATTTTTTATTGAATTTTCATTTTTTTAGTACTTTGAACCGTCGTAGGGGTGAAAGGGTGCGTTTTAGGGGAAAAATGGTCTGAGAGAGATAGGCCTAAAATTTTATGCTCTACAACTTTTATTTGAAACTTTTTTTGATATTTTCAACATATAATCCAAAAAATCGTATTTCGGGGTAGTTTTTAATTTTTTTCACCTCTTTCCCGGTGGTTGAGAACTTTTTTACTTTGCCCACAGTTTTGTACGCATTTTTTTGATTATTTCCATATATTTTCAGCCGTATAGACCAAAAACCCGATTTCACAATTATTTTGACTGGATTAGTATACCCTTATCCACTTCTTGTTTCTCCATATCTTATCGAGGAAATCTAAAAACAACAAAAGGAGCTCTCCTTTATCGTTTCTCTTTTCAACTCGCTTGATCAGCCGATCACTTGATGCATGTGTACGCATATTTTGTAATAAAAACTTTTTTAGAATGTACAGGAATCATGTAAAAAGATTCAATTAATATCTGTTAAATGGTTTACGTTATTATTATTTGCAGTGTTGCCATATTAACTTATGCATTTCTCGAAACTTTTCGTCAAGTTACTACGCTCGTCAACTCGCTGCTGACATGGTCGCAGTGCTGTCAGATCGTGGGTAAATCTTACCCTCTCCCTGTGCCACTGGGATTGCACACAATGAAAGTTTTCCATGTCCATGTGTTCGGACGACACGAGTCGCTTTCATAGTGTGCCACTCCGTGGCCAACCGCCAACTTCGGTTACACTCGGCTTYYYTCGACATCCCAAACACACGGACATGGAAAACTTTCATTGTGTGCAATCCCAGTGGCACAGGGAGAGGGTAAGATTTACCCACGATCTGACAGCACTGCATGGTCGAGCTAAAAGTGTTATTCCCCTGTTCTAATTAACAATAATATCATAGTTACCACATAATAAAAAAGTAAAAGAAAAAATGAATGAATATACAAATGGTTGAGTCAATTAAATGCATGGACAAATGCAATCTGGTAACATTCCTTTAGCAGGTGGTTGCAGTTTGAGGAGCTACTTCCTGCAATCGTCGCGAGATGGCGTCAAAATGACTGATAAGGCGTTATATATATATATGAATTGGTACTTTATAAAATCCGTTAATTTATGAAATAACTATTTCAACTTATTGAATTATAAAAAAAAAACAGAATTACAAGCTCAATTGTAACAAAAGAATTCACGAGAAAAAACTAATTAAAGTATGAAATCGCAATTTGAGAATATCACAACTAACAGAACATTAGTACAATAATAATATTCTTTTGTGCTTCCCCTAAAACGACCAGTTATTTCATGTAAGATGTAGGGATTTCATGATTTAACTGAATTATACAATATAACGATACATATATAAAGCAATAAGAGTAAAGAGGTTTAGAGGTTATATCAGCGTACAAGTGGTGTCACACGAAATAATATTCGTTAGAGTAATTTTATTATAAACTTTGTTTCTTTTTTGTTAGTGTTTATTGAATCTTCTCATATTTACTACACCTATTTATACTTTGTTTTGACAAAATTGACTTATAGTTTCCCTAGTACATGGGAGATAGTGCTGTGGTTACGTTGCCACACTTGTTTCACGCGGTGTTTCTATCGTCATTACAATAGGAATCAGTGACCCAACCCTGGCCATATCAATCCATCAAAATAATCTTATTAAAATTATTGTTATATTTCACTTATTCATTTAGTAATTCATAAAGATAAAATAGACATAAAAAAAATTGATTGTTAATAGAATTGAATTTAATTTAATGAACATATTTTATATGTAGTTTGAACTCCTTTGTCAAGTGTCAAAGAATAATTTTGATTTATGTTGAAATGAGAAGTTAATTATTAAAATGTGGTCTTTTTTTGCGAGAGATCCTACAAAGGATTTTCCATATGAAATTGGAGAACCTGTTCCAGGTTTAGAAGATAAAAGTATTTGGACTTTACACAAAGCTAAAAGAAAGGTAATAGAAAATGATGTAACCTATTATGATATAATATTATAAATATTCGATAAAGAAATTGTTTAATTCATTGTAAGGGTTCTAATGTGGGAGAAGATTTGTCTGTGTTCGTATTTGAAGTTAAAAATGGTGGAGAACATTTCTTGGATATTGCACGTACAGCTGTCAAAAGACTTAAAACACTCAGACATCCAAGTATACTTACATATATTGATAGTCTCGAGGTATTAACATACTAAAGTATTTGTACAAATTTTGTTCACATATTCATACAATATTTTTCTATATTTCTATTATATAAATACTTAAGTCATTTATTGTATATAACAATTAAAGTATTTTATAGTACTTTTACTTTAGACAGATAAAATGGTTTATTTAGTAACTGAAAGAGTAGAACCATTACGGAATCGTCTTTCACGCAAATTAGATTCTGAGGATGTCACCAAATTAGATTTATACTTTTCTTGGGGAATATTTCAAATTACAGTATGTATACAATTTTTCCTTTTTTATATTCTTTATAAGATTTTAATTTATACCTTCCAATTATAGCAAATTTATATTGATTTATTTTAATGATAGAGAGCATTGAATTTCTTAAATAACGATGGTAATTTACGACACAACAATATCAATTTATGGGCTGTGTTTGTAAATGAAGAAAGTGGTGAATGGAAACTTGGAGGAGTTGAATGCATGACAGCTGTGGATACGGTATATACAAAATTACCTCCAAATTTTGAAGTATATCAACCACCGGAAATCAAAGAAAATGCAAAACCAGCTACTAAATGGTAAAAATAAAAATAATTGTATAATATTAAACAATAATGTATATATAGATTTTAATATAAGTGATAAATAATTATACATTTATATATTTGGTAATGTTTAAATATTAGTATAAAATTAATTGACAACGTTAATTATATATACTAATCTTTGGAAATGCTAAAGAAGTTATATTTTATCTTTTTAGTGATAAAATTTAATAAACAGCATCATTATATTTTCCTATAATCAACAGACTTTTTTATATTTTTTTCTTCTTTTCAATTTGCAAATAATAATTAAACGAATATTTAGATTCATACATTTTACAATGTCAGTTCTTTCTATATCTAAACATTTAGGTTTAATGTTAACACTATGAAACTCATGAATGAATAAAAAATAGCTCAGTTGACATGTGGGGACTTGGCTGCCTGATCTGGGAAACATTTAATGGTCCACTCAGTACCTTTTCTCAACTTAAAAATATTAGTAAGGTACGTATGTTTTTTTCTTACTGTAATTTATTAAGCAGAATTCAAAAATATGTGGTTTTTTGTTTTATAAGATACCAAAACAATTAACAGTAGTATATCAAGAACTAACAGGCGACAATCCAGAAGGAAGACCTAATCCTGCAGATGTGATAGCACGCTGTCGTAGCAATGGTGGATTTTTCAGAAACAATCTTGTTGATGCAGTTTTATTTTTAGAAGAAATTCAAATGAAAGAGAGAGGAGAAAAGGGACGTTTTTTTTCACAACTTGCTAGCCAATTAGATTCATTTCCAAAAGGTGTTGGAAGATTTAAGATTTTACCACAATTATTAGCTGCTTTTGAATTTGGAGATGCTGGGAGTGCAGTATTACCTCCATTATTGCAATTAGGTAGTCAGTTACCTGATGCTGAATATCAACGTCGTGTTGTACCTTGTGTTGTAAAATTATTTGCATCTAATGTTCGAGCAACTAGACTACGATTATTGCAACAATTAGATAGATATATAGATCATCTTCAACCAGCAACTGTAAATGAAGCAATTTTCCCACAGGTAAAAATTTATAATATTTGTATTAATTATCAAAATTAAATACATCTTTTTATGATAGGTAGCAAGAGGCTTTTTAGATATGAATCCAGCAATTAGAGAACAAACTATAAAATCGGTTGTACATCTAGCACCTAAATTGGATTATAACAATCTTAATGTTGAAACATTAAGGTATTTTGCAAAACTTCAATCGAAGGATGAAGTAGGTGGTATTCGTACAAATACAACTGTTTGTCTTGGAAAAATTGCTCAACATCTTCACCCACAGATAAGACAGAAGGTAAAATATATACATATGTATATCAAATAAGAAGAACATGTAGTCAATCTAATAAATCATCTCATTTAAATATGTGTATAGGTTTTAATAGGTGCATTTATAAGGGGTACACGTGATTCATTTCCACCTGCTAGAACTGCAAGTATTCTAGCTTTAGCAGCAACACAACAATATTTCCTATTACAAGAAGTAGCAAATCGAATTTTACCTGCATTATGTCCGCTTACTACAGATGCTGATAAAGAAGTGAGAGATAATGCATTTAGAACTATACGTGGATTTTTATCTAAACTGGAAAGAGTTTCAGAAGATCCAGGACTTCGTGAATCAATGGGTAAATATATTTTTAATACAATTTTCTCTTAATATCAAATTTTGTTATCTAAATATATCTATTTTGTGTTACTATAGAGGCTGATGTCAATACTGCTACACCTAGTTTGAGTAATGCTGCAGCAACATGGGCAGGATGGGCTGTAGCTGCAGTTACTGCAAAATTTTATCGTAGTCAATCAGATACACCAAAATCATCTAATTCTCACAATACATCTAGAATTTTATTAAATAAACCCGCTTCTTTAGGTTTGCTTCTAATTCTATATCTTCTTATGATATAATTCCTAAATTATGTGAATTTAATATTCTGAATTCTATAAAATTGCAGAACAAGCCAGCAGTTCACAAAGTAGTGCAAGTACAACTGCCACAACAAGTAGTGCAACAAGTATGACATCTCTTGATCATGATCATGAACATGATATTCCTAATGCTACAAATACAAACTCTGACTGCGATTGGGATTGTTGGGATGCTGATAATTGGGGAGACATGGAACAACAGCCTTCAACATCTGCTGCATCTAATACAGCTGCTAATATTTCTATATCTTCTCATTCTCCCAAAACACATGATCAGTGGACAAGTCTCGAAGAAGAACCAGTTCGTATAACATTATACTTATAGATGATTAATAAAGTATAATATGTTTATTTATGAATTTACATATGAATGGTATTATTTTTAGGAAGAAGAAGCAGTTCAAGAAATGGAGGATAAAAATGAAGGAGCTGAAGTAGGTTGGGAAGATACCGAATTTCAACCATTTGAAGATGTACAACCTTTAGATCAAATAGGTAAAACTCAATGTTTTTGTTTTTTCAAGATTCTATTGTAGTAATAATTATATTAAAATTTACAGGTATAATTAGTGGAAACAATAAATTAGAAGAAGCTAAAAGAAAAAGAGAAGAAAGAAAATTAGCTAGACAAAGACAAATGGAAGCCAAAAGAGCCATCAAATTAAGAACTAATACAATTAATAAAAAACTTTAATCAAAATATTTAAAGTCCCCTCTTGAAAATGATACTTAATTCTATCTTAAGTAACTCCAATTAATAACATTTTATATGAAATTTGATTTAAACTTAAAAAAGGGTCAAACACAAATTTTTATTTTGTTTATCAAATTACATCTATACATATATTATAATGTGTGTGTATGGTGTGAGCGCGTGCGTGATGTGTTGTATATATATATATGTTTATGTATGTATACAACACTTACTGTTCTTGCATATCTAGTTAAATCTTAAACTATCTAATTATTTGCTTAATATATAATAGATACATATCCAATATTCTCTTTTTGAGTTTTATAAAATTCCAGAAAAAATAAAATTAGTCTTATAATTCAATAATTATTTTTTTTTATTAAATTTCTATATAAAGGTATAAATATATATACATGCAGCTGTTATGTATATATTATATTTATTAATATTCTAATGGGTCATATAATTTTCTATTACATACAAAATTTTAACTTCACAAGTATAATATAATAGTAGAATTACAATTACAATTTATATGATTTTTAATTTTTTAATTGTAACAATTTAATGCTTATGTGATAAATGTGATAATTGCCAAAAAAAAAACAAAATTAATATTTTCACATTTTATTCAATAAACCAATAATAATTAAGTACTTTGTTTACAAATGAGATTGTTCTGCCGTATTTTCATTTGAGAATCTTATATTAAGACTATTTGCATTATTAGGCTCTCTCTTAAAACCTAAACTTTCATAAAATGGTATGAGATTATCTCGACAATCCAAAGATATTTTATAACAATGTAAATAACGGGCTAGTTGTAAAATAACATTAACAAGTAATTTACCCAAATGTTTACCTCTATAATTATTATTCACAACCACATCTTCCAAACGTCCACGCTACAAGAAATATTTCATGTAAATACAAATTCATATATATATATACCATAATTTTCACACATTAATAAAAAATGTGATACTTACCAATGCACAGTTATGAATAAACTTTTGCTCTGATATCAAAGTTGCACTTCCAATTACCTTAGTATTATTTACATCTTCTATAACAATGATATAATAAATCCCTGTATTTTTCATACTTTGAAACCTATCTACAACAAATTGATATTTACAATTAATGATTTATTATAGAAAATATTTCTTTAAAAAAAATCATTGTTTATCAATATCACTTACTTAGAAATTGTTCTTTATTTACTTTTCCTACTTCTGTTAATTGTGCCAAAAGTTCTAAAAATCCTAGAAATTTAATGAATTAAATAAGATACTTCATATATATATATTTAAAAAATTAAAAGTCTTATGTATTTACAAAATTAGCATACCTTTATCATAATCAGTAGATCTAAGAGGTCTCAACAGCAAACCTTCAACATGTGGTAATGTTAATCGTTCCAATATATTTTTATTAAATAATTCAATGTCTCCTTCTGTATGATGAATATCCTAAACCATATTTTACAAATTCTAATGAAACAGATTGTTATTAAAATACAAACAATTGTACTTTTTGTATTATAATCATAAAAATCAAAATATCTTCACTTAATCCAATTTTAGAAACGTAACACATTTAATAAAATATGTAATTGTTATAAAAAATAAAATAATATTATAGATGATTATAATTTAAAAAAGAAAACTAAGTATAACCTGTTGTAAATTCATTTTAATTCGTAAATTGAATTAATTTAGACAGGAACGTGTTGTAACCTATTTTAATCAGTTAAAACAATCTTTTCAACTTCTCAAAATTATGGACAATATTAATCTCACTTCGGAATATAATGTTAAAGAAATTCTTTGTCGTGGCATTCCAACAACGACACTCTCACTCAATTGCCCGCGGCTATCTCTATTTTTTTTATCGTATTTTGAAAAAAAATTTTCTCAAGATCATATCTTCCGTATATGTTATTATTTTTATTTAATAGAAAGAAGAATAAACAAAGGATGCATTACATCATCAATATATACATATAATCGTTTGTTATTTTATTTTTTTTAAATTCATTTAAATTATTTCATTATAAAATTAGAAATAAAATTATTAATAGGAATACTTTCACTAATTTGAATGTTCATTGAATGTAAATTTACATATCCTTACTTATATTTATCTTAGTTTATTCTGTGACAGTATCATTGAAATAATTGAAACCATAAAATACTTATTTCGCATTAAATATATTAACAAAATTATTTACATTTTTGTAAGATAGAATATTTGAAGGATAACGGAAAGTTATGGGTGTTACCTGAAACATGTATTTAAATAATTGTATAAAAATAGAAAATAATGCAATGACATTTACCATTAAAGATTGTTATTTAATTATCAAAATTTTTTTAAATATATATTATGCAAGTTATTCATTGTTATTCGTCACTTTCATAGCCAATAATATTATAATGATAAATTTGATAGAAGTAATAACAAAATTAAGAACCAATCATATTTAATTATAAACTATTATATCATAAGAATATATATTCTTTTATTTTAAATATTAACTATTCTTTTTCATTCAATTTTTATACCATTTCCATTACGACTATTTAACAGTATTGCAAACAACATACATTCAAGATAAAATATACAAACTGAAGATATAGAATATATTTAATATTTCTTTATAATCAAAAGAATAAGACTTAACTTTTCCTAGAACTTATAGCTTCTATCAATAGATTCCAACAGATGCTAGAACTATGATACATATTTTGAGTTATCAGAGCTATCAGAAACCTCTTTAAATCCAATATTTTATAACGTTCCTACATATTTTTATACTCCTAATCTTCTTTTTTTTTTTTGTATATATCTAACAATAATAAATTCTACAAAAATCGATATAAATAGATAGAGCTTTTAAATAATTGATTGAATTTGAAATGAAACTAATGAAAGTTTTCAATGACATAGGATATGAAGGCTAAAAAACAAATATGGCGACTTGTTACATGCAGCTAAGGTGGCAGCACTTACGAAGAACTAATATGCGTGTTAACTTAACTATGAATATATATAATTACTCTGATCACGGAGAATAGATACCTGATTATGTATACTAATGAGGACACAAAAATTGAATCATCTTATGTTTTATTGTATTTTGTTTTCCATTATCTTAACTTACATAGATAGTAGGCTGACCATTGGCTGAAGCTGCTGCTTGGTGTCTCTTCCAATCAACGACGAGAACTCGACAAAGAGTTATGTTTATTGGACAATTAAATGTCACACATGGTAGTAGCATTGTAAACTAATAGTTCAGTAGTATCAGTCGCTGAAATTAAACAATGTGGAAAGTCTGTATATTTTGCTATTTCTCGACTTAATTTTTTCATGGTTCAATTTCATAGTTCGTGATAACTTTCAGTCAATTGTACAGTAACAAGAAATTATATAATGTAAATTTATGTCTTTATTAATTACATTTTAATATTTAAATATTAAGTATTTTTTATAACTAATTAAAAGACTATAATACATATATACATATTATAAACAATATTTTATAATTTTTTTCTTGTATAAACTATATTTATAATAATTATTTCATTTTTCATGAGTTAATTTAGTGAAGTGTAATTTATTATTATTCAATATATTTTTAATGTAAAGAAATTGAACGTATTTGAATAAGCAAGAATAATTAGTGTATTCAAGAATTATTATATTAATTATTATATTTAACAAAATTACATATAATATACTTAATATAAAATATTGTTCTCCTCTTTTTCAGTAAATCATTATGGCTGATGAACAACCTAAAGGTCGCCCAATGAAATTTCCATACACAGCAGCCGCTCAAATAGCTCAATTTCCATATCGACATTATTATAAACATAATTGGTTGTTGAAATATTGGTTAATTGCTATTGTTGTCAGTGCACCATTATTTCTAAAATTCCAACGATTATGTATGTTATCATTTATGTCACATCTGACATATAGTTAAAATAATGTTACATTTAATTATTTTAATTTGATGAAATTATTCTAATTTCAGCCCATGCAGAAGGAAATGTTAAAATATGGGAAGAAAAGACAAGGAAGACATTTTCAGGGCATGACCATTAAGATAAACTTCAATTAGTATACAAAATACTGTAATATAAAATGTATAAGTAAAAATAAATCAATATGTACTCATATGATCCGTATAAGATCCTTTAATCCGTAAAAAAAAGAAAAAAATGGAACATGGATTGATTTTGAAAATGTTTATTACCAAATTAATTGTATAAAACATACACAATTACAAAGGACTATTTCAATAACCACTGTACAGTATTGTAATGAATAATAATTTGTACCATATATTTGCGTAGGCCCAGCCTAAAGATTTTAATTTTTTTTTTAATTAGTTGATGAAAGAAAGAAAAAATAAGTGTGCTATTACATTAATTTCTGAAAATTTAGTAAAAAAAAAACAAAACCACACATTTACCGCATAATATAATATATTCTGAATTAGCAGGATCTACTTGTTCAGATGTGTAAATTTGTAGATAGTAATAATTATTATATTATCTAAGCATTCGAGTGAATATTTTATAAATACTTAAATGTTGTATTTTTAAATAAGCAAACTCAATTTTTTTAGAGTGAAACATAAAACATGCATTGTTTTTATCTCTTCTTGAAAACATCGAGATTTTCTTCCCTTTCAATGCCATTTTCATTGGTATCGTTCCTGTTTAATTTTGGCTTTTTTGCCATTAACTGTCCTGTGTCATCTTCAAGATTCAATCCTATGTCCTTGCATCGTTTTTCAAAATATTTCAATAATCTTGAACCTGCCCTGTAAACGTAACTATTTTTAAAAGGACGTAGCATTACTTTAATTAAATACTAACTCGTGTTCGGAGGCCAAAGATTCTTCCTTCTTTGTTAGTACAGTTGCACTCGATCTAATTTACTAATATTTATATATATATATTGTATATCTTATACATATATATATATATAAAAAGTCCCACATACGTAATTACACATTCACACATATACATTACATAATATATATTTAATATATAAATTATATTACCTTAATTTACCATTACCATTTCACATTCATAACATTTTTAAATCTATCTAAGTAATGTACATTATTTTGGACATTTTACATTACACAATAATATAAGTATATAATATTTAACATAGTACGTACAAATAAGATGTCTGTATTTACATATATGTTAAATATAATTATTGATTTTATATTTAAATGGCTTAACATAGAAAATAAAAAATATTACAATAAGTAATATATGAAACTTTAAGTTAATAATAATAATAATAATAATAATAATAATTACAATATGCTTATAAAAATATATACATATATTCATATTAATGAATAAATTTAAATACAATCACAGAAATAAAAGTTCCTACCTACTCTCATAATCTCTGGCATCCGAACTATTATAACGTGTTTTATTTCGTTTTTAATTATACTTACTTATAAACAGAACTATGTTCCTGATTATATGCTTGACAGTTGTCAAAGACTAAATGACAGTCATCTAAAAATTGTTGTACGTTTTCATACACTCCATTTGTAAGTTTGTATTTTATTGTACCAAAATCCATAGGATTGGATATAATGTCATGGTAATCTGGAACTTCATCTTTAGTAACAGGAGAAAGAAATGGCCACGAATCTCTATGGTGTCTGATATCTAATAATAAATCTTGTAACTTGGTCATATATCCTTTAACTGTTTTATCTTCTTGGATGCTTTCTGCAGCTGCTCTTTTTGTTGCTCTACGAGTTTGTCTTGGTTCTGTATCATCCGAATTACTATCTGTAAGAAAATATACATATCTTTTGTTATTAAACTAATAAATAAAATCGTATCATATGAAACAGTATAATAATACTCTGTAATAATTTATTGTTAAATATTATCACACAAAAAATATAGTAGTGCTATAAAAATTAATAGTTTACAAAAAGCAATTATTTTATTCGTAAATATATGTTTTTTTTTGTTATGCAGAATTTGGCACGAATAAATAATATATTATTATACAATTATTAAAAGCGTACACATATATTATGAACAAATAGTTTATATTAATAAAAAAAACCACATAATAAAATACTAATAATAACACATATCCTATGGAAAATTAATAAAGCAATTACATAACATACAATTAAAATAATATTTTTTAATAGAAAAAAAAAAAAATTAATCATACAGTTTACCTTTTTCAATGCAGTTTTAAAACATGCAATGAAGCATACATATATAGGATGTCCCATTTAAAATTGAACAATTAAATATTTTCTTTGGATTTAATGATATGAAAAAATTTTACAAGAAAAATAAAAAATAAAAAATAAAAGATTTAAGGGAAATATTTAAATATTCAATTTAAAATAGGACACTTTGTGTCATAGGTTGCGTATCATATATAATAATGATTATATATTGCAATTAATAAAAAAAATGCTACGAAATGCTACTACTTATCTGTAAAAGGATTTTATGAGCATCTTTAGAAAAAATTAGACATTTATAAAAAAAAGGGATAATAATACAGACCATCCCAGTCTGTAGATTCTGTAGTGAGGAGGTTCTTGGCAAAGCCATGGATACGAGAGCGTGCTGCTGCTGCGCACAACCTCTCCTTGTCTCTTTCCCTTTCACGCCCCCTCACTAAGAACATAGTAAAAACTAAGAAATCTTTAAACACTATTAAGATTATAACAATAAAGCATTCATGTATTTTTTTTTCCATCAAATTTTGATTGCTCCTAATGTACTCAAATTTATAGTAAAATGGCAATCAGTGCATATAACTTATTTTTGTAACTTTATACCACAATGTCAGCAAGACTAAACGACTTAGTGTTTGTTGTAATGTTGTTTAAAAGTATTCTCTCTTACCAAATTTAGAAATAGGTTTTCTTCTTTCTTTGCAATTTATACAAGACCACCTGCTTCTTGGCATTCTCATTAAAGGAGGCTCAATGCAATCTAAATGAAAATGATTTGAACAGATATCACACCTGATTAGTTTCCCACCACTATTACATGAAGAACATACATCAATTGACTTGTTCCTGCGAAATAATTCAATATTCATTTCTAATTGTAATTTTATTTTTATATTTTAATAAGTTTATACTTACACATCTCCATCACTTCCTTCTTCTATTTCATCTTTCTGATTTTTATTTTGATCATCTTCCTCTTCACTTTCTGGAATACGTTTGGCACGACTATGTCGAGTTTCTTTGGTTAAAATGAAATCTTCGTCAATTTCATCCTCAAATTTTCTTCGTTTTTTAACTTTTTCTTTTGTTTTTTTTTCTGGTGGTTTACAAACAGAACAAAACCAATCCCCTTCAGGTACAGCCTAAAAATTACACATAATTTATTTATATACATATATATAATATTATTACTTACATTAATAGAAAATAATAAAGAATACAAACGGAAAACTTACAGTTAATTTTGGTTTTAAACAATAAAGATGATGGCCTTTATTACATCCATCACAAAGTAGCATATTTTCTGCATCTCTTCGTCTTCGGCATACTCGACAATGTGCATTAAATGCACTTTTACCCCATGCAATACTATTTTCTAAAGTATATAAGTGCACAAATAATTGAGACCAGCTTGTCGAAGCCATAAGAGAATTTTCCCATTTTTCTCGAGCGTCCTCACAAGACCAGTTTTTATCTTTATTATCTGTACCTAAAGGTTTCTTTAAGTATCGTTGCTCTACAGCATGAGATAATTGTAAAATAGCACAAGCCATTTGTTTAATGCTAGTTTGTTGTTTTTGATCTGGAGACATTTCATTTGCATTTTGAGGACCAAGATATTTTCCCGGATCTTTATAAATTTTTGTATTAATATTACTAATTTCTGAATCTGGAGTACCAGGTCTACTTTGTTTGGATTCAGTTTTGACTTTATCCAATATAGTATTAGGAGCAATATCTACATCAATTTCATTTAAACCATATACTAATTTTTCACACTGTTTATCGTAACTCCCATGAATTATTGTTTCTCTCCAAGCATCTCGATTAACAACTTTTAAATTTCCCAAACAACCACCTTTAATTTTGTCCTCAAATTCTAAAATAAAATCTCTTAATGTCAATTCCATTACATTATCAACTAACATATCGGCTGGAAAATTTAGGTTAGCATTTTCATATTTATTTTTCTTCGCTGTCTTATTGATCTGCTCTTTTACAGGTTCTGAAAACTGATAAAAAGAACATACGTATATATATATATATTATTTCATATTACTATAATCAAAATACTTACAATTTCAGGGTTTAATTTGTGTCTAGGACATTCTTCAATTACAGATTTTAAACTGGACATTTCTTGCTCTAAATTATTACGTAATTCACCTTCTCTGATTCCTCTTTTACTAAGAGCATTTATTAATGTCTGTATATCTTCTATTTTTCCATAAAAACTCCACTTAGGTCCAGATCTTTTCCAATGTACAGGACAATTTTTATCTCCTGTACATGCCATTAAATTATACCTAATATCTGTTATCTCTTGTTTCAAATCTTTTTTAGAAGATTTGACACCATTTTTTTCCGAAGAAGTAACTTTTTTCAAAGATTTTCTAGCTTTTTTAAAACTATTTTCCTTGTCACATTCATCTTCAAATTTATTTCTCAAATATGCATATTTTGTTTCTCTATCTCTTAATTCTGGAATATATGGAGTTCCTTCAGGAAGACAATTACCTGGCCACCATTCATCATTTTCCACAAATAAGCCTATATTTAAAAAGACAATTTAGTTAATAACTAATAACATATTATTAATAAAAATATTATAAAACTTATTAATTTATAATTATATATCATAAATATTGTTATAATTTAAAATAACCTGGTATTGATAAGAATCTCCAATATCTTCTATGAGCTCTATCTGCACCTAAGTATACCATCATTTTATCGTCCTTACATGCTAGCTGTAATACTCTTAATTTATATTCATATTCTTTTTTTTGTTTTTTCTGTTTTTGTTCTTCTTCGTCTAATTTCCCATCTTTCTCTTTTAATTTTTCTTTCTCTTCTTTTTCTTTTTTTTGTTCAGCAATCATAAATAATTTCAATTCTTTTCTTGCCTGATTAAGTTTTTCATATCTTTCTTCAATAAAATCACGTATAGAAGCAAAAGTAAGTAATTGATTTATAAGACATGTTACTAGTTTTAATTTGTCATCTAAATCAAATTCACAAACATTACGATGTCCTAACAATCTCAAAATATATGTCTGATCTATTCTTAAGAGAAGTGCAGGATCATCAAAATTTGAATATCCTCCTGAAATAAAATTTTACTTCATTATAATGTTATTATAAATATAAGAGAAAATCTAATTCATACCTCGTTGAGAATAACGCCATTTTGAAGCAGCTTCACCTATTCGACCACCAGAACTTAATAAATGCTGTCTTAAAATTTCACTTAATGTCGTATGATCTAATGTAAGTTCTGATAATTTACAGCCATGTTGTGATTGAAACCATTTAGAAGCAATGGTAGCTAATTTAACTGATTTTTCCATAGACGATGCTCCTTTATATATATTAATATCAACTACCAAATCTGATGCTTGTGCATGAATTTCATCTTCTTCTGCTGCTTGATATTTAAAAATATTATTCAATAATAATTGTAATAAATCGCTCCAGGGTCCAGAAGCCTCTTTCATTAACATTGATCTTTCTAATAAATCAAGATTAAAGCCACCAGAAAAATATGAAGTAACTTCTAATTCTTCGTTGAAAAATTCGAGAAATTCTAAAATAAATACACAATCACCAAACTTTTCATTAGGTATACTAGAATTAACTGGAACAGATTCTGGAATAGAACAAAGATCTTCACATTCGAGATCTTCCCTTGGCTTATTCCATTGCCTGACATATGCAGCAAGAGCCGCTAATTTTTGTTTTTCTTCTTTTTTACGTTCATTTATCAATACCCTTTCTTCTTTACGTTTTGCTTTTTCTTCAAGTGCTTTAGCTTTCAAGTCTTCTTTAAATTTGCCATTTGTTCTGTTGACAAACTTTAAAGCATTAAGAAAATCTTGAGATATCGTATAAGTTTTTATTAATTATATTAAACAAATCTTACCTTGGTTTTCTAAATTTTTTCACAATTATTCCAGTTTCATTGACTTTTTTTAATGGATCAGGTTTATCAAATGCTCTGTGCTTAGATACATCTGAAGTAAGAAATTTTTCTATTGTTTCTTGTTTATGTTTTATTACATTTTTGGTACGCATAGAAAAATCAGGTGCAGGTCCAGTAAATATTGTATCAAAACGTACTTTACTGATACCATATTTTTGTAAGACACTTTCCTAAGGAAAAATAACAAATGAAAACAAATATGGCAAATTTGATGAAAATACAAACATGATAATAAAACTATTACATTCTGCTAACCTTAACTACCCATATACCACTTTCATTTTGTTCACAAAGCTGACGAAGAAATATTTTGTTACGTTCCTTGCTATATTGTTGTTTGCGTCTTCTTACTTGTCCAGCTTCTACTATCATAAGTTGTGTAACATCAGAATCCCCACAATCCAGTTGTTCGACTTCATAACGAAATAGTTTGGCCGGTGGATGATATTGATGTTCTTGCAAACTCCTACAATTAAAAGAATTAAATCAATAAAAATATTCCAATATTAAAAAAAAAGAAATCAACAAATATTTACCTGCAAATATCTTTAATATAAAGTGTAATTTGTTGTTCTGTCGGCTCAATAACTTGAAGAACATGACAATCACACCATGATTCTTCGGTGAAACTTGCTTCAACCATTTCACCAACAAAATATCGATCTCTTGCGAATTGGTAAACATCTTCTACCATTTCATTAAAAGAAGATCTATTTGTTTTACTGGCAAGGTATAATATAGGAATCCGTAACTACGAAAAATAAGGTCCTAAGATATAAGAGAAGTAATGCAACAGTATAGTCCAAATAATAAGTGTTACATGCATGAAAATATCAAAAGTATTGATTATTAAGCGGAACAAAATATGGTATAGGATAATATTATATATAAATGTATCATACTTCCATCGGAAACTCCTTTAAGCTTTTTTTAGCATTTTCCTCACATTGCAATGCTTCTTCATATGTCATATTAGTTCTTCCTGTGATACTACATGACCATATGAGAGAATTGCATAGAATAATTCTCTCACAAAATTCACTGTAACGAAACAAGTTATTTTTTTCTATCATTTCAAAGCATACATTCTAAAATGATTAAATCAACAATAACAAAATTCTACATTTACAAAGAAATATGCAAGCATAGTTTTAAATATATATATATTACAAAGTGAATCAATTGAAATAAACTATCAAATTATGTTATTAAGATTTCATTAACTTACTTGTAATCTTTGAAAATTTCATTAGTAATTTCACAGTGAAAAACTTCATCGTCGTCCTTAAAGTCGGAGGAGACGTGAAGACGTTGAAAAGGTTGCTTACGAAGAAGCGGCATATCAAAGCTTGATATCAAAATCCGTTGATGTTAACATCCGCTCGTAAGCGACTCTTAATACTTAATGATCGATCTTACATAGACAAGAAATTGACTTTTTATTTTCATATGTCAAAGAAGTAATTGAAGAAACAATGAAGATTAAATCATTTATTTGATATTACGTTTTCTTTGAATAATACAGGACAGCGGAACGATATCAAATTAACATCAATACTGACCAAATATTGGGGATCGTTCCACTAACGTGTTTTTTAACTGATGATGCACGTACGTAATAAGTGAATGTGTATAACGAAGAATAACGCTAAACAGTTGACCGCAGTTTCCTGTTATTCCATTATAATTAGATAAATCGACAATATTGTCGAATTATTACAAACATCATGACAATTTTAATTCACAGAAAGTTTTATCAATTCTTGACAAAGCGCGTTTTTTTTCACAGCGGCTTGTGAAAATTCATGTATTCACACCTGGAATACACCGTGAAGACCGGAAACTACCCTAAAGGCAGGTTGTGCCAACCTAACCAAAAATCACTTTTCAAACCACTATTTCATTAATATGATTGTCATTTTTAAATAAAAATTTTGTATAATTCAACTTTTTTTTTATCGTATCACAATATAAATATTATTTTTAACAAAATTTTTATTGTTCTCTTCTAGTAATGTCTTGTAATATTAAAATGTTTTTAGTTATATTTGAATACTTATTCGATTTGTACAGTTGGTAACGTCTACATTTTGTTTTTTGAATCATGTAAAAATTATTTGGCGGGAATACTTTTGTAAAACGTTATTGCGCAATAAATTCTTTTTAATAGCTTTGAATGCACATAAATAGATTTACGTTAAATGCATGTTGTATGCATTTCATTTAATATTGTTCAAAAAAACTTCTATTTATTCTAATAATTCTGAGTCTTCTTTAAGAATAAAAAGAAAAGTTACACTTAACGATTCAAATAACTTTACAAGTATTATAAAACAGAAGCAATGATATTTTCTTATTGATTTTACTGTACAGATAAATATATTTAAGATGTTTATGTAATGTCTTCAATATACTATCAGATTTTATACGCTATTATTATTATTATTTCAATATATTGCGAAATTAATCAGACATAATTGTTACATAGGCTTTTATTCTTACAATTTTGTCAATATTCAAGTGTATTCACAATAAAATTATTAACTTAAATAAAAATAATCTTAAATATATTTATATTTCGTATATATATAATAGAATATGAAGCAAAACGAGAGGAAAAAAAAACAAATAAAAATAAATTTGATAACTATAGTAATTTGACTCAATATAATATGAAACACACTTTTTATATCATATAATAAATTGATTATAATAATTGTCACAGATATTACATAGCTGTTTTTTTTTTTGCACATTGTACTTATTTATTACAAAATATAGTCCAATTCATATCTTATATACTGATTCTTTGGGTCATTCATAATACGTGGATAACCAGCAACAAGAGCATCTTGTCCACCGATGTATAAAGAATTATATATCTTCCAATATACATCTCGAACTTTTCTAGCAGGATGAAATAAACCCTAAAAGCAAAAAAGAAAATAATACAAAGTGAAATATTATTAAATAAAACAAATATCTTCTCAACCATATAAGTTTTGGTATTTAAATATGATTAAAGTACCTGTAATGTATATTGCAATATTTTTATTGGACCAAGCGCAACACGTAAGCCATCAACTGCATCCATAAATGCTTGTACTAAATGTGGTGAAGTTTCAAAAACATTGGGCCAAACATGATTTAATAAATGAATCAATGCATCTTCACAACCAAACCCATAAACACCAAGTGCCATATGTTTAATAGCTGCACAGGCTGTTTGTCTATGTACTAAATCCCTGTTATGCGATAAAATTAATTTTCAAAATATTATATCATTACATCAATATATTCTTATAATAATAGAAGAAATAATAGAATAATATTTATGTAATTTATTTACCTATCCATGAGTGCATCTTCTAATAATGGACTAACAGCATAGATATAATCTTTTCCCATTTCTCCAATATATTCAAATAGAAAAGATAAAGATTTTAGTACTCCATTTTGAACATTTAATTCAGGTACTCTGTACTCATTCATCAATGCTGGTAAAACTGTAAAGGGACTGCACGTTTCTGCAACTATAGCTATGGCTACAGTTGTGCATACACGATTCTGACGTTCTTGAACTTTTAAATTATTTAAGAGTGTAGCTAAAACATCATGAGGTCTGAAAACGTAATTACATTTTTTTTTAAATTCAATTATTAATTATAATAAAAATATATTATATTTATAATATTATTTAGTTTGATATTTACCCAATAGCTTTTGCTATATAACCAAAAGTATTTACGGTAGCTCGTCTGATTGCTTTTTTATGTGCTTTTAATAGTTCTAAAAGCTCAAAACATATCCTCATCCATTCTCGAGCAGACACATATTCGGGTCCTCTGTCTGCTATTCTACCTACAAGATCAATACAATTTTCTTGTACCTATAAAATATAATGAATTTAATAAATTAATAATAAATTAATTAATTTAATCTTATTATAAAAGTTTTATAACCTTTTCATGTCTATTTTTTAATATAGGAGTCAATCGTGGTAATAAATCTTTTATAGGTGGAGTCATCTTGGTCATTCCTATCACATTAACAATAGCTTTTAAAGCTCCCAAAATACTACCCAAAACTTCTGGATATTCTTCACCTAAATATTCATAAAGTACAACACCTAAATGACCCATAAGTTTTTCCTAAAACATTTACAAATTTATATATAATATTTTAAAATTTGTATGTTATTAGATTAAAATATTTGTTAAATATTAATCTTACTTCTTGACAGGTTTTCATAACAACTGCAATACGTGAAATTAAATCAGCCGCCTGTTGTCGTACTTTAGCCGATTTATTATTTAATCTCCATAATATAGTACCACATATTTGTGGTAAGTAAGCTTTTACCCTTTTTCCTAATGTATTGACAATAGTACCAAAACCATTAAGCATTACAACATCCTGTGAAATGAAAAATAATTATTTATTCATTGATAATTACAAATAATATCAAAATGTATTAAAATTAGAAAAATATAACATACCTCTGTAGTTTGTTCTTGAAATGCATATAATATACCATCTATAAGTTGTTCTTCCAAACGAGAATCGACATCAGCTGCTCCCAAATTACCCATTATTTTCTCAATGGTTTCCATAACCATTTTTCTATATTGTTCATTTTCATCTTTTAAATCATCTACTACTCTATTAATAATTTCTGATGCACCGACTTTATTTGCTATTTCTACGGTTGTGTCTACAAGCTGTAATTAATATTTGTATATATATATATGGTATCTTTAATAATATAAAATATATAAAAATTTAAAATATACCTGTCGATAATTCCTACGATCCAATGCCATTCGATGATTCCAAAAATGCTTAAAGAAGTGTGGAAGAATTTCATCTTTTATATACTGTGCTTCAACACCATCAGTTCCACAACATTGTTTGACAACCTAATTAAACACACATTGAAAGTTATATATTAAAAAAAGAAAAAAGATTATTAATGTAAATAATTTAAATGTACACAAGTCATATATCTTACTTTCAAGACTATTTTTTTCATTTCTTCATCAGGAGACTGAAATTCTCGAATAAGAATTAACATTACTTCACGAGTATAGTAATTAGCATATTCAGCATCCATAAGAGGAATAAGATATCCAATTGCTTTTAAAAATGCAGCTAAACCTTTCCCTCTATGTGTTCGTATACCTTTCCATAATGGTTTTAAAACAGAATCAAAGCTTTCAATACCATACGGTGTTGCTGCTTCAGCTAAAGCTGCTATAGCTAATGCAGTGATAGTACGAACTTTTTGTTGTTCGTCCACCAGCCCTATAAATAGATTGATTATAAGTATATAGCTTATATTATTAACCTGACCAATAAATAATGTCGATATTTATAGTCAAACTTACCATGTTCAATAATTTCGACCAAGCTTTTCAAATGTGGCAATATAGCACATCCCATAAGGATGGCGATTTGCTGAACTATTTTGATACCTGTATGTCTTGCTTGCCAAGATTTTTTACTGCGACATACAGCTTTTAAGAATGGTAATAATGAAGGTATTCCTAAAGCAGAAGCAACAACAGCAAATGCTCTAGCAGTTGTGTTTCGAACATATTCATCAATATTATCAATATCGGGTCTCATTGTGGAAATCATAGTTGCTAAACCTGCAGCTTTTGCTAAATTGGAAATAATTTCTCTACCTTCAACACGTGCATAATAGTCTTCATCAATTAACAAAGGTTCGATAACAACCAAAATCTATGGAAAATAAATATTATAATTATTATAATGAATAAACAACGTATTTGATTTTAATCAAAATAATATTCTTACCTTGTGCACATATGGTCTAACCAAATCATCTAATTTATAAAGAATACGATCTATAACTTTTACAAGTAGATGTCTTTCTTGATCTTCAAGAGTAGGAGACATTAATAGAGGCAGAATTTGATTGAATAGCGGTCCAGCTCCAAATTCTCTTGCCTTGTCTGTAATTTGTCTTAAAGCAGCTTTTCTCATTGGTGGTGTACCATTTTTTATTTTTAGAAGTAATTTCATAATTTTTCTTTCTTTTTGTTCTTCTGGACTGAGAGTTTCTTCATCCACATCAACTAAGAGTTTATCAAAATATTGAGCATCCTCTGGTTTCATAAATGGTAAATTTCCCTTTGGTTGATTGTCTACAAATTTTGCATTTTTATCTTCGGTTTGAATAAAGAATCCTTGGGGTGTCCCAGCAATAGGAGTTGGCGTTGCTGTGAGTTTTCTTGCAGGTGTACGTATTGGTATATATCCTATTAAAAATTTAAGACAATTTAAAAATAAATAATTGTATTAGGTTGTAGTTATCTGTTTACTATAAATGCACAAAATGAAGATATATAAAAATACCTGCAGGTGGTTGTAGAACTTTATACCCAGGTGGAAACAAAGCATCCAATTCATCATCAGAAAGTGGTCTATTTCTCTCATCTATTTCTCTTTCCCAACGGTAAGCTTGTAGCTGTTCTGGTGTCATAGACATTAAATGTCCTGGTGTTGGGGTTGCTAAACCCATTGCTTTAGGTCCTGTAGGTGTAACTCCGCTTGGAGTTAAAACAGTAGCTTGGTGTGGAGTTGTAAGTGGTGTTGCAGGTGTTTGCGGAGTCATGGATCCAGGAGTTTGATTTGATGGTGTTTCATCCCATCGACTGCGTCTTTTACTAGCTGATGGTGTTGGTGTTTCTTGTATTAAATCTCCAGTTACTCTATCAGTCCTGGGTGTTTCTGCCCATCCACTGTTATGTCCAGGTGTTTCTATTGTTTATTTTTGTATTATTAATAATTATTCCATTGTCTATTTCGAAAATAATAATTTATTTGAACATTTCTTTTAAATTTACCTCTTTCTGTTTTTGGTGTTTCATCCCAACGATTTCTACGACTTGATACAGTTTTTTCATGTGATGGCGTTTCCCTTCCAGGAGTAGCAGCACCAGGAGTCGCATGTCCTGGTGTGGCATCCCACATCCTAGTACTTATCCCCGGTGTAGCCCCAGGTGTTTCTCCACCTTTACCATGGCCAGGAGTTTCATCCCATCTGATTGCAGCAGGAGTTACCTACAAAATTTATTTAAAAAATAAATAATATATAGATATTCATTAAAAAAATGTTATACTTAAAAATATTGTAATTTTTACATCAGCATTATCCCATGAAGTTGGTGTAGCTGACGTTCCAGATATTTTCTTAGCTGCAGGTGTATCATCTGTTTGGTCCCAGCGTCCTCTTTTTTTAGGTAATGGTTTAGGTTCACCGTTTGCTTTTAAAGTACCCTCCTTGGCTTTTTCTGCTAATTTTTTTCTTAACTAAAAATTGACAAATAAAATTAAGTCAACATTACATTTAGAAACATAATAAAAATGAGTAAAAGAACAGACTTACTTAAAGTATAGCTAAGCAGTAAAATGAAAGTTTATTTTCAATTATAAATATATTTTAACAAGTATAAAGTATTTTATTACAAATTATTAGGATTTAATATAAGAAAGTCTATTTTGTAAAACTAAAGCAACGTGGTAAAATAATTTAGTTAAAATAAGAAAATATTAGAGCTTTAATTCAATTATTTTTTTCTTTTTCTATGCACATTTATTTAAATTGTATAGAATTTAAATTTGTTTTTTACTCACCTCAGTTTCTTCTCCTTTGAGCAATTGTTCTCGCATAATTTCAGTAAATGTTCTAGAACCAATATCTGGTGTTTTGCCACCTGTAATCAAGAATCAAACGTAACGCAAAGCGTAACTGTTAGATTATTATTTATAGAATTTTTACGTTTATATTTCTAATTATGATTGTCCCTACCCACTTCATTTCAATAATTTTTATTTAATGCCCTTAGAATATTTGTTTATATTCTAAGTAAACTACTGGATTGACTCTCATTTCCGCGCTGCATAAATAATTAAATAATTTGTCAAAGATTTGAAAATATTACATTTAATTATATAGAATAATATATAAGACTTTATTCTATATAATTATTGCAACGAGTTTCAGAGAGTTGCAACAGTAGATGGCACATAGCATACGTACGTGAATATTTTCTGCCATATGAAGCATTGTCCTGCTCAAGTCTTCCATATTGAAAAATACTTTAGCCATCTAGAAATTAACTCATTCTAGTTATTAATAATATTTGCACTCATACCATTCATACTGTTCATTGAATAAATTCATGCTTTCAACACAATTGACACAATGAAACTCTGTCACAATGAAATTAAGATTTAAAACTTTACTTTAAAGCAATTTACTAATAGAAAATTATTTGGATTATTTACTTTTTAAATTTTAACAAGAAAAAAGTTTCAAATAAAAATTTAAAAATATTATATGGTACTTACTATTGCTAACTTAATATTTATTCTAATAATTGAGTTTTTATAAACAATAATCGAGTTTCATTGTACCATATAATAAACAAAAGTATAATTTTGTCCTCAAGAACTCAATCTCATTTGACCTTCAATATAGTTTCCTCAGTTAGCAGTTGATTCCACCAAGTTGACCATCACTAAGATTGGAAAAAAATGTTTCTATTAGTATATTTTTTTCAACAGAAATACATTCACTCTCTTCATTCATGCTTATTTTAACCATATACATATATATTACACTTGTATCTAAAATATTAAATATAGTCATGCTCAGCATATCATTATTTACAAAAAGAAATTAATGATATTAAAGATATTGTAAGTTTTGATAAAGTGTTACATTATAAGTCAATTGTAATGTATATAATTATAATAGTTGTAATATAATACACATAATAAAATATATTACATTACAGTAATAAAATAGATATCTTAAATTAAATCTATGAAAAAAGTTATTTTATATTTACATTTTATTATGTTTGTATCTTTATCATGTTTTATGATTTTTGTATAAAATTATATTTTTTCTTCTTAAAAAAAAAGAGACTTCAAACCTAAGATACAAGAAATAATGAAACTTTACTGTTACACAAATTTTCTTAATAAATATTTCTGAGTTTTATAAAAACTTTGGATAAGAAAATAAAAGAAAAAAAATGTGTAGAACATTTTCTATTTTTTCAAACTAAAAACAAACAGGAAAAGATATAATGTTCTATCAAAAGAAAATAGTTAATATATTCACAAAGTTTCATGACTTCTTGAATTTTCAGGTTTAAGATCTTATTAGAACTAATGGTAGACAATATTGTTTATAACATAAGAAAATATTTGTTATTAAACAAAAGTGTTATACTATTAATTTGTAATAATTTGCTGTGCTTCGATGTAATGAAACAATAACAGAATAGATAGCTTTACAAAAAAAAACGAAATAATTAATGGTCAAGCTGGCAATATGTGATTAAAAATAAAAAAATATATTGACTTGTTACATGCTTCTACTATACAGCGTTACAATTGGTTATTTCTCAAAATTTATTTACTTAATTAATACATAAGAACTACTATTATGTATTTCATTATTATAAAACTGAATTTATTTATAAATTAATCGAATAAATTCTTCTATTCATTAATATTAGAAATACTATAAAAATTGATATCAAACAGTTGAATTAATCTAGAAATTATTATTTGATCAAATAAAACATTTTATTATTATCATCTAAAATGCAGAATATATAAATGAAAACCAATTTTAACGCTATGTAGGAATATAGAAAAAAAATTGAGACATTATGGAGTGATATTTAATGTTTACAGACTTGGATTATATTGCTTATCGTTATAACACAATAAAAACAATACAATAGGAACTGTTTGAAACATTAATTTGTTTATGACTCAATTTCATTTTTTCACATAAAATCATGCGAATAATTTTATGGAACAATTTGGAAAGTATAATCACATAATAGTAAATAAAGAATCTTTGAATAAACCTATTACGATATTGCATATTTGAAAACATAATTTATCAGTACTAAAAATGCATTATTTTCAAAAGATATTTTGGTTGTTACCTTCCGATATAATATAAAAAAATAATTAGTATAATTACTGTATTTTGTATAATATCCATAATGAAACGAATACAAACCTTCTGCGAAAGGGTCAACTCGTTCTGGAGAGATAATCATCCTTCGTCTCTTTTGCCTATATTCATCCTCTCTATCAGCTATTGTAGGGCGTCGTCTATCAGCAAATGGATCAAAATCTTTGTCACTCTGGTTAAAGTTAAAAAAAACAACAACATATTAATTACATTTTATAATATCTTCAAAGTAAAATCAATTTAAACACATATAACATTATATATAAATATTTTGAAAAAATTACCTGTGCCACATCATTAAGTAGAGCTGCAGGTGCATTATATCCAGCTCTTTTATTTGAACCAAATGTATTAGGTTCATAATCTTCATCCTTTAATAAGAAATTAATAATTATATTCAATTAATTCTTAATACAGAATATAAATACTTATATTTAGATAAAAACCACTTACTTCAATTTCATCATTAGCGGCAATTGAAGTGACATAACCATCATATTTATTATTACTTCCATCATAAATATCTTGATCATAAAATCCTGTTTTGCCTAATCCTACTTGATCCTTCTCTGTTATTGCATTTTGAATTTCTTTTTTCTTCGATTGGATCTCCCGGATTTGTGCTTCAATATCTAAAACACATTATATTAATAAGAAACATAGTATAATATAATATAGTTGTTTCAATATACAATTTGAGTATTCACAAAACATATTTACAATATTGTATTAATGTTTTCAACAAAATAGATATACGTTTTACTTTTTATTTGTATACTTTAAAAATAATTTCTAACCTAATAAAACATCAATCATTGACTTGTTGATTACAGTTCACCAAGTTTATTAAAGTTAACCTGGTAATAGATGCATAAAATATAAAAATACAATAATTATAATAATACGAACCTTCGTGCGTACGTGGAATGGAATCCATCGCGACAGCGTTGGTTTAATAAACTGTATTAAATTCACTTTATTGCAGCAATCACTATTAGCACGTACGAAAAACCTTCACCATATTATCTTTTTGCTATATAACAGAAAAATTATTACGGAACAAGAGTATTAGATAGAATAAGAGATGTGAGTGTATTTAACTCAGATGATTGTTGGATTATTGAAAATTAGTAGCTCCTGCTGTATCGACGCAACTTGAAGAGGGCGTGATTGAATCATGAAAACATGAAAGAACTAGAGTAGAGAATGAATAAGAAATTTCATCAAAATAACAGTTTGGGATCTATGGCAGGGGCGTGGCGTAGCAATTCAACCTATCTACTCTAATTTTGAATTTAGCCACCAGATGGCGTATTCAAGTGCTAGAGATCCCACGTGACGGAGAAATTCTACCTATCTACTCTAAATTTGAATTTAGCCACCAGATAGCGTATCAAGTGCTAGAGATTAGGGATCCTATAGGAGGGATGCGCCATGTACATTGCTGGGCAACCGGAACTCAATTTTGCGCGCGAATGATTCAAACGTTGAAATAATTATGAAATAATGAATTGCATCAAATACAGAAAAAAAATGAACTATATTTAATGATAATTAAAAATTTATATTAAAATAGAATAGGTTACACGAGAAAATTATTATAAATTCAAGCGGTCCCCCAAAATTTTCAGCCAATGGCACATGAGCTGAATATGAATGGCGCATCCCTCCTACAGGATCCCTACTAGAGATTAGAGACCCTATAGGAGGGACGCGCCATGTAGATTGCAAGGCTGAAAATGTTGGGGGGACAGCTTCCGTTGCATCGCGCAGCCATATTTATCTTTAGTATGTATTAACGGCTGTGGTTAGTTTAAGTTTGGAATACTTATAGTTTTTATTGTGATATTTATGTTTAATTGTTTTGTTTTTTTAGTAGTTTTCTATAAGTGTAAGTTTAATTTACTCATTTAATAATTACAAGTATAAATGTACAAACCTAACCTATAACATATCGTTTGTTTACAGACTAAAATGTTTGAATCATTCGCGCGCAATCACGTGACTACACGAATTCCTGTCCCCCAGTAATGTACATGGCGCCAGTGCTGTCAGATCGTGGGTAAATCTTACCCTCTCCCTGTGCCACTGGGATTGCACACAATGAAAGTTTTCCATGTCCATGTGTTCGGACGACACGAGTCGCTTTCATAGTGTGCCACTCCGGCGTGCCCGCCAACTTCGGTTACACTCGACTTCTTTCGACATTCCAAACACACGGACATGGAAAACTTTCATTGTGTGCAATCCCAGTGGCACAGGGAGAGGGTAAGATTTACCCACGATCTGACAGCACTGCATGGCGCGTCCCTACTAGAGATCCCATTATAGTGATCTACTAATGGACACTAGCATGTTCTTTATTTAACGTCTTTATTCCCTTACAATATTTTATAATTACAGTCACTCGCGTGTAGTTTTATTATTTAATAAAGTTATTGTTTTTATATTCAAATAATGAACGTTATTTATTAATAATGTTTATTTTAAGTTTTGATAATTGAACAAATTATAGGACAGGTGTAGCAAGTGAGTATAAGGCGATTTAATAAACAGAAAAAAATAAGAAATAAAACTTATTATAAAATCACTGTAACGATCTTATTTCGCATAAGACCATTTATCTGTTCAATATAACCTCTAAAACCTTTTAATTAGTTTTAGTCCTTTGTTCATTATGCGGCGCTGTGATCGTATTGCCAACTGTGTCAATCTAAAGTCATTACAAAAAATATATCACTATAGGATTTTGCATCATGACATTGACGTTACTAGTTATTTTATAATCGTTGTGTTTTCTAGAATTGCGAGATAAACAAATGCAAGTTTTTAACTCATTTGACATCAAAAGTAGGATTAACCCGTTGAGGACCTTGGCTTGTTTTCGTATGTTTACCTGTCTACTTACAGATAATTGTTGTACTCGAGAGCTTGACATTTTCTAATCGCAATAAATACTGTGTATATACCTTGTTTATATCCTTATAGTTTCTTCTCCTTGGCAGAAGATAAACTGATACAAGAACGAAAAGTCTGCCGGCTCGGCGGTTAACGTGTTAAACAAATCCTCGGCGTTGAATATTTTCCAATATTACAAAATTAAAATAAATAGTAAAACTAAGAGAGTAATATAATAAATAAGAAAACTAATAATGCAACTTGGTGTGATAGATTTCAAAACAAGGGGAAGGACATAAGCCCACATTACATTCTCCACATTGATATGTCGTGTTACGTTTCACATCATCAGTTGCACATACAACGCATTTTTGTTTTCGATTTTTAGTAGGAAAATGTCTCTCTATGAGCCTTGTGGGACAAATATTTCCTGAACTGCAGCTGTGGTATTCTTGTGGCATTTTTAATATTTGTTCAATCTGCTGACGCTGAAATTTCGTTATGAAGATTAATTGTTCAGGTTCTTCTACTTCCTCGGATGCTGATACGCCAAGTTCTGGATTGATTCTCTCTAGTTTGTGAAATATTAAATAATATCCATCTTCTTCATCAAAATCACTTGTTAAATCAATGATTTCCTCCTTTATGCATTTGTTTTCTTCCAAATATTCTACACTCATCTTGAATCTAAATTCAAATTGTAAATTATACATTCAAAAAATTAACAATATAAGCAAACATACCAATTTGTTTTTCGTAGACTTTCTATATATTATAAAATTTATATAATTAAGGCACGCTGTTTATTGTTACTAACTATTTAATGGAGCGATTAGAACAGTTGGAAATTTTAAACACAGGATAATGTAATGTAGCGTGTGTGTACTATAGAGAGTAATCATACCTACATAACTTTCTAAGGATGCCGCCAATAGGAAGCAGTAGTGTTCAGAGAACATTTAGGAATGCCGCCAATAGTACCGAAAGGATTAAATGGCAAATGCTATTTAACAATTCGAATAATTCACTTAACAATGATACTATTTTTTTCTTATTTTAATCCAATAGTTTCTTAGATAATGTGTTTTAAAGTTTAAGACAAAATAAAATGCAGATTTTCAATTTTATAAATAGCTTTAAAAACCCGTATATACATTAAGTTTTATTAAATTAAAATATTTATATATATATATATATATTAATGTTAATATATTATAAATGTTACTACTACTATTGTAATGTCATTATTACAATTATTATTATTAACATAAATTAAGTATTATCTTAAAAAAAACTGATTTACTAATAAAAATGTTAAGCTAATAAAATAAAAGTAACAACTGTTTTCTTTTTAAACATATAATCATGTAACACTATAATCATATGTAGAAATAAAGAACACAATTACATTTTATTAGTTTTAAATATCAATATTATTGTAATATTCTTATTATATTAATTGTTTATTTTTTAATATTAAAATCATTTCACCATTGATGCTTTAACGACAGTACATTATCATATTCTTATACATATCTAACTATTAATACCTATGGGTAACAGTATCTTATCTATATTACAATTTTTGTTTCGAAAAAATTAATATTATATAGATAGTACTTATCTAAGATAATTAAATAAAATATTCCTTTGAAAAAACTGTTGTAAATTATCGCTGATGAAAATAAGTGATATCAATTTTTTTAAAGTAAACATTTGAATTTTATCATTTGTAAAATAATATGAAAAATCCAAATGAATTCAAATTCATTCAAAATGAATCAATTTTTTTTCATTCAAAGAAGTAATATTGTTTGATTTAAATAAAATAATTATAATTTTAATTGCATTAAGCTCCTTACAAATATGTTATACATAAGTATATAATCACTTGCTTAGTATGCACTTTATCTCTCTACTTAATATGTATAATATATACTATATACATATATATATATACTCTAATTCTATGTTCTTATAATAACAGTTCATGAATATAGAGAATTTTTTCGTAATAAAGAATTATTCCTACAAATAAAAAAAGATTGAATAAAAAGATTATAATATAATATTATTTTGCAACATTTTATGTTATACAGTAATATTAAATAGTATATATATATATACCGGACAAATTACTTAAGATTGAAATTAAACATATCTCGATGTATTGCTTTCGATACTATTCAAAGATTTAAAAAAAGAATATATTTAATCTTTTTTTTTTATAATCAAAATTATTAATTATATTAAGGTAATTTTTAAATACCTCAAATTTAGGATTCCATGATCTAATTGTAAATTAAAATATTAATTTTCTAAATTGTAAATATTCTAAATCTATTTATGACATTTTTGTACTGTTAAGTACTGATATTAATTATTAATAGTACTTATATCTTATAAATATACTATTTATTATTATTATATAATATAAAATCTTATAATTAATATATTATATTATAATACATTTAAATAAAACAATAATTTACATTTGATTTGAAATTTTGGACAAACCGTAAAACAACTGTATTCCTAATTATAACAAAAAAAAACAAATATATAAATTATTATAGTCTTTATTGTTAAAAATTCTGTATTATCTATTTATATTGACAAAAACCGAGGTAAACTTCATAAATGTCAAAGTGTATTCAGAAAATGTCATTAAAATGCGTCGATATTAGAAGAGTATAGGGGTCTTCCAACGAATATTATTTGATTCAGGTACTCATACCAATTTTTATGCATTTTAAAAATCTTATTTTGTTTGTATAAATCGCGTTAATGCACTATCATTGATCAAGTCAAAATTTGTAGAATGTTCTTGATTCTAAATGCAAGGATCTTGTGTTTTCTATTGAAGCACATTCAATTAAACTATCATGAAGTTTTAAAATTGATATTAAAAAGTTACGCCAAATCTGTAAACATGAATAGATAGAATAGAAATACATGTATTATCTCTTCTTAAATATTTTAGTGATAATATAAAATTGAATAAAAGTTCTCACGTGGTCATTCTAATGTCACAAGTTTTTCAACTACACATAGTATTATGATTTAAGAGCAAAAATAACAGGTCTAAGGTTTCCCGTATTTCGAGGTATGAGCTATCACTTTTTGTTTATACATTTAGGTATGTTAGTTACTAATGAAAACTTATCTTTAAAAGTGTGTATTTATAAACAATAAAATAATGATGCACGTAGAGATGAACGTGGCTTCTCATAATTAATTATTTGTACATGAAAATTCAATCAACAACAATCGTATTAACTTAGAGTCTTTTGTAGCGAGAATGTCCACGCATTCAAAGTTACGTTTTAATGGTATTGTAAATGTTTTTGTTACAAGGGGAAAAGTCTCTCTGTCTCGCGTAAATAAATATGAATATTATTGAGTTCAATTATTTCTATTACTGCTAAGTCTCGCGTCCAAAGGCTCATCCACATGTTCGGTATGTCTCAAAGTTTGTTGTGACGTACTTATCAAATTAAACGGCGTCGTTGTTATTTGAGCATGTCTCGAGGTATGAGGGCCTTTCATCGTTAGATCGATTTCAGCCTCTTGAGGTCTCTCCCTGATACTCTGCTCTATATCCTTTTCGGGGGAACTACTGCAAATTCGTGGTGGTGATCCACATCCGCACTTGACTTTGTCACTTGACTTGTCGCAATGCATGGAATAACTGCTAGGTAATACGAAAATACAACAAATGATTTTGAAATACCGAAAAAAAGGTACGTTTTCAAATGATTTGCAAAGTAAATTAAATATGTCAATATTTTATAATATTATAATCAAAAGTTTCAAATTTGTTATTATTATTACACGAATGTACGTAAATTGGTGTATACAGCTATATTATACGAACAAAATCTAAATATAAATATAAATTATAAAATATAAATTAAAGTATCGAGTTAATTTCTATATCTAAAATAAATATATATATATATATATATGCATACCTATGAGCAGCAGAAAGTAAACGGTAGTCTCTGCAAATTGGTACCGTAGCGGCGGCTGCGGCTGCAGCTGCAGCCGCGGCAGCGGCCGCACCGGTTTCGACCAATTTCTCAGCTGAAGAAGAAGAAGAAGAAGAAGAAAGAGAAGGTTCGGATAAGGCCGATGGTGGTGGTGGTGATGAAGCATCAGATCTTTCTATTCCTGTTGTTGGTGGTGGTCTTAAAAGAAGAGGCGTAGCACTACCTAATCCTAAGCAACGCATCCTCCATGCGTCTTGTAGTAATTGGAGACGGGCCTGTTTTCGCCATTTTGCTCGTCTATTTTGAAACCACACCTTCCAAAAGGGAATAATTATAATTAATATTATAAAATATTGGGCCTAATATTGTCCTATATATATATATATATAGACAACAAATTTATTTAAAAACAAAATTGTTTTGCATCTATCTTAATACACAGGTAATATTACAATATAATGCGTATACAGTAATTTTTGGAAAGAAATAATAGAAAAATATTATTATATAAATTGTCGTATAAAAGAATAGGAATAATGACGGTTCTTTTAAATGTATAATAGATATGTCTCTCATCAATATTTGTTTACAAAATGTTTATAATATGTAACTCATTTAAAAACACGTGTAAATTGCTAAAAAAAAAAGACATTTTGATTTACGTTAAGAATATTTATCATTATTTTACCAAAAGAAACATCGAAAGCATTTCATTTACTCGCATTAGAAGAAATTTCAAGAAACGTGAATTAAACAAATCTCAAGAATACATCGACTAAGACATAAAAAGTCGAAATTCATCATAATCGCATAATAAATGCAATGAAATTATTTCGAAGACATAATTTTGAATGAAATTTTGCCCTCTCTTTTCTACCTATGGTTTTCTCGATAAAACATACCTGAACGCGTGCTTCCGAGAGTGAAATTCGAAGAGCTACTTCTTCCCTCAGGAATACGTCTGGATAATGAGTCTTCTGGAATAGGGATTCCAATTCTTGCAATTGCTGCGGCGTAAATGTTGTCCGATTACGCCTCTAAATGAAAAATACGCAACAAATTCAATATTTAAATTCTTCTTCGTCGTATTTGAATATCACGAATGCATTTATTTTTTTATTTTTTTTTTTTAGTATGAACTCTCTTTATATATCTTTGTTATAAGTTCCACGTTATAATAATTGGCAATCTCTGAATAATATCCACGTGTACACGTCTGCATCTATTATTTCATTGAATTTTGTATTCTCGAAATAACCGACAAGAGACATACATTGTTTTCAAAGTAAAAAATACAAATTTTGTGTTTATCTTTAAAGAAGAATTTTATTTTTATTTTATACACCGAAGCACCACATTTATTCACTTATAGAAATGCAAACTCATTAATTAAATTCAATCTAATAGATCTTGATTAAAATTCAATGATAAAAGTATAAAAAAAAACTATTAAATAATATAGCTATGTTATATATTATGTCTCTCTCTCAATTTTTTTATATATTGATCAATATAATATAGTAATTGTGTATAATAATTATCTACGGTAATTTACAATGATAGTAGTCTTATTGTTTAGATTAAGGAAGCCGAACCACTAGCAACAAGTGTACAAAAAATATATGCAGAATACATACATATCCGTAATAGGATATTTTTCACGACAATATGGAAAATGAAAGTTGTAAATTTAACAAAATCCAAAAATTATATAAAAGTGATTAAAAGAGAAATTCTTCGGAGATTATGATTTTTTGAAAGATATTTCAAAAGAATTTTTGCTTTCTAATGTAGAAATTTCATCGATCTTAACGCTAACAGATCGACATGCATTTTCAATAATCATTTATCTATCTTACAACATAAAGAATTACAAAAAAGTAAGATACTTTTGAATAGTTTAATTCTTCTATGTTTAACTTGAAAAAAACATTCGAACGAAATAGTCAAAGAGTGATTTGATATGCCTAGAAAAAATAGATAAGATCGAAACGTACACTGACCTGACGACGACGACCGAACATATACTCGGTAAGTAGATCAGCCTGAGGCCCTAAGGGTGAAAGATAAGGACCGGCCATATGGACGAACACCTGTACCGCGAACCTTCGTGACCCTTTTCGGAGACTGTAGTCAAAACTGTTGTGGACCAATATCAGAAATTACGACACTTACGATTGTTAACGGCGTGCATGGAATGTCCAAGAAAACGAGGAAACCGGCGAACGAGGATTGGTTTGGTTTCGCTCGTAATGGAGGTGGTAGGAAAACTGCCCGTAAAGCTAGCGAGTTCGCGAGCAACAACGAGAACCGACTGTTTCCTACCCTCGTTTGCGGGGGTGTTGCGAGAACGGGCCGCGTTCCCTATTGGTTGCGCAGTTCTGGGGCGTTACCGACGTTGCACGAGGATGCACACACCCCTTCCTGCAGTTATGGAAAGTCCACTAAATCGTAATGCGCGCACCATTCTTTCTCCCTTTGCATCTCTACCCTCCCCCTTCCCTCCCCGCCCACTCAATTCGTCCTCCTTTTTCCACCCTTCTTCTCCTCTCCTCTTTTTCCTCTATCTCCTCTTTCTTCTCTTATTTCTGCATCCTCTTTCCACGTTTTCTCCCTCTCTCTTTCTCTCTTTCTCCATGTCTATATCTCTATCTTTTTCTTTCTTTTTTATACGCGCTCATTTAGGCCTCCTCTGTCCTTCTTTACTCTATTATCCTTTGCTTCTTCTTTTTTTCTCTTATTTCCTCGATACTATGCTTTTTACCGATCTGCAAAAATTCAGTTCGATCACTCACTCAAGAATGCTTTTGAATTTTTTTACTCTGAGCTTACTGGCGATCAATCGATAATCAAAATCGATGTTTTACCAACATTTTCTCGCTTTATTTTTTTTTCTTAAGCGATGTAGTCTCTTTTTATAATACTGTGGTTTGATCGTTTATTGACCTTACAGTTGTAACGTAAATACGTGTAATTACGATCTATATTGACACTTATCACGTTGTATATTTTTTTTAAGTTTAATTTCTTTTTTTTTTTGAGTATACATACATTAAGTTATTACTTATATATTTAATTCTTAAAAAACATGAATTTTGTAGCTTTATAAATCACTGCTACTTGTTCTTCGAAATGATAAAGAATATGAATACGTATATTGTTTTATATATTTAATGTTTTGAGAAATATCTGTTATTTATATATCAGGATTTGATCGTGTATTGAAAAGTGTACAGTTTTAATGGATCCGTATCTATTCTGAAACTGTTAAAAATGAATAGAAATGATAGCTCAATAACTTTCAATGAATCTCTTATTCGTGATTTAAGTTGAAACTACTTCGAACGTTTATGACTTTTATCTGAATAGTCTTCGTTACTAATAAAAAAGGATTCTCTAAATATATATAAGGTACCTTAATATAAAATGATATAATTTAAAAAATATTTCTAAAATTGAGTAAATATATTCGTTCCAAATTTGAAGTATACTTTAAGAAATGAACAAATTCCTTCAACTTCTGTTTTAAGGGGTTAAAGAATAATCGATGTTCTAGAAGTAAAGAAAGTTTGAAAAAAGAATTTGTATAAATTATATCGAGTATTTCGGAAAAGATCGAATGAATTTAGTTGTTATTATAAATCTATATTCGTCGCAATAGAAAATTCATATAAGAGAAAAGGAACATGATCGAGAAATTCTCTTTGATAACGTAGTCGTGTAGAGACGTAACCTCTTTCCACGTTATTAATCTTCGATTTCTACGAGGTAGTCTTGATTATTTAGAAATGCGTCAGTCGATAAATGGAAATAAAGAGAGAAACTTAGTGTCTGGGCGTGGCAACAGAGATTAAAACGAGCAGAGGAAAGCACCACACCACCTTATTCGTCGTGGTTATAGCGAGGATGGAAGAAGGGGGTAGAGAGAGAGACGACGACGATGCGAGCAAAGGGTAAATTAATAAAAGACCGAGGGGTGTCTCGTAGAGGCGGATCCTGGGCGGTGGCATTGTGCCCAATGAATAACGCTCTTCATCTCGTTATCTACATTCAGTCTGCATAACAATACGATTCAAAATCCACTCTGCGTATATACGTCAATGTGAGCCCCACTAACGTTGTCCGAGTATACCCTACGTAATTAATCAGCTTCTCTTTTCATGCCTTTCTTTAAACGAGAATATTTTCTTTTATTGTATGAATACATACATATATATATANATATATATATATATATATATATATATATATATATATATATATATATATATATTTCAATGACTGTTTTTTATTATTGTCTTTATTATCACAGACCATATTTCTAAAAACAATTTGATTGCTAATATACTTATTTAACAGATATATGTAACAGTGCACATACTACTTAAAAAGATTGATCTAGAAGCTTCCCAAAATCGGTCAAACAAGTTTAAAGTTTTTTTAAATAAGGAGTGTCTATAAAATGTGTTTTTCATATTAACATGCATTATACATAATGTTATTATGTATACTATAGACTTTAATGGACAGATGCGAAGATTTATTTTTCTAAATAACGCATTTGTTTTGAACAGGTAAAAGAGATGAGTAGAGGGAGAAAGAGAAAGAGAGGGAGGAGGTAGAGGAGTTTAAAAAAAGACGACGGAAAAGGAAGAAACGAAAAAAAAAAGAAAAGTTCGGAGAAGCCTCGGCTAGAAAGCACAGATTCCGATGCTCGCTGGCCGTGCAGCACATCAGACAGAGGCACATAGCCCGAAGCCATGTAATTCATTACTAAAGCAATCTCACCCTGGCACCCTTCTGGTCTCCACTCTGCCACCAGTCTTCCTCCGCCCCTGACCCATCAGCCACCCGCGCGCTGCGTTATAATATAAAAAAAGAAGATGGCGAGACGGAGAAAGAAGGTGGAGGAGGAGAAGAAGAAAAAGAGAGTACTGAATAGAATAGCATTCTGACAACAAAACAAAATGGAACACAAAGTCGTGTTTTCATAATTAAAAAGATTGCGCGCGCTTCTTTCTCTTCGCCCCTTTTCCTCCAAATCTTCTTTCCCCCTTTCTCCAATGTTCTTATCTTTTATGATTCCTACTACCTATTTACTTTATCCATCAAACATTGAAATTTATTGTATTTCTTTTTTATATACGAATATACTACATAGCTATATAATATATATACAGTATATATTATTTGTATTTAATGTGTGTATCTATATATATAGATATTTTTATATAAAAAACATATGTTCAATCTTATATTTCTCTATCGCAATAAAACATCGTGGACAATCCATCAAGTGGACTTTTTATTGTATTTCTTTTTTATATACGAATATACCACATAGCTATATAATATATATTATTTGTATTTAATGTGTGTACCTATACATATAAATATTTTCATATTAAAAACATATGTTCAATCTTTTATTCCTCTATCGCTGTAAAACGAAAGAATCCATCAAGAGTGGACTCTTCCTTATTGTTATTATGATTTTTTTATTAATGTTGCCATTATCATTACCATTATCATAATTATAATAATAAAAATAAATATGTAATATTACTATTATAATGTTGTTATCATTCTTTCACTCGATCCTCAAACAAACCCAATTTTTAACTAGGAATAAGTTCTTCTTAAGACTCTTCTTCTTCTTCTATTTCCTCAAACTCATCGAAGCAAGCACTCCCTTTCTTTTCAAACTTTTTCTTCTTGACATTCATTATTTCTATTTCTTACTGTATATTTATAATCACTACTTTTAGTCATATTTTCATTATTATTTTTTTCTATCGTACACTTTTTATTATTGCATCCGACCATTAACTTTAAAAAATTACCGAGAACAGTTCTATAATTTACAAGATGTTATTAATCATTGCAATATAAATTTAAGCAAACTTTTTTGGATATCGAAATCAAGTACGTGCTCAGGACTGAAAAAAACCTGGCTCAAGAGAACACTCAAATAAAATTATTTGTTTTTTAGAAGATGTAAACATAAAATGTGTAACATTAAATATTTTCTTGAAGAAACCTTATTACAATAAACTTTTGCATTATGTTTTTATTATAGATGTGAAGCTATTGAAATTTCACGATCATAATTAATGACATATAGAACGTGACAACAAATAACGATAATACAAAGATATTTATATCTCTTAATCTACCCTTAATACCTTAATAACTTAAGGTACCCCTAATCTCTTCAAATGTATAGTTTGCAAGTACCGTAATTCTTAAAATTTAAGGGTTCATTCTGGTTTATAATTTTGAAAAAATTAATTTTTTTTTTTTTTGCATTTTTCGAAAGTAGACTTATGTAGAATTATCATACAAAAATTTTAGAACGATCCGAGCAGTCTAAGTATATTATTTTGCGACCCAA
>NW_015149022.1:0-24097 GCF_001465965.1 Polistes dominula | reverse complement strand
CTTTTGACGGGTTCACGTTTGTCAACCATTTTGGATGTCAAAAAACGTTAAAAACAATAAAAAAAATTTTTTTCTTGTACTTCTAGAGTGTATTTATCATACCCAACAACTTTCATATGTTTATGTATCCTACAAAGCCTAAAAAAAAATCGTGAAAATAGCCTTTTTTTTCGGCGTATAAACCAGAATGAACCCTTAAGTATTTTACATGTATAAAAATAAAAATAATTTTTCATTGTTTCGTATCGTGTTATTCTTACGTATTCCATCATTAGAACAGCTAATTAAAATTCGAATCGAATTTCTATATAAAAATAAAAATATTCTTGATTAATGAGGATCAATAAAAATCGCATTTTAAGAAGAGGGATTATTCATAATTTTGTGTGTGTGAACATGTTATCTTTACTCTGCCTGCTTGCCTTCCTCCCTTCCTGTTTCTCATCCTTTCTCTCTCTTTTTTCTTGTCTTTCTCTGTATTGCGTAAATGCGCGCATGTAAGCTGGCACAGACGAAGAGATAGAAACGAGCGAGCGAAGAGGAGGTTCTGTCTCCAGCATTTTTTGGGAGAAGGGGTTGAAAGGATGGAAAGGAGGCAGCGGGGTAGAGGGAATAGTAGAGAGGGGAAGAAATATAGGGGGTGGGCGGAGGGGGTTGAAACAACAGACTATATTATACAATACTATCTGTCGGTCCACAATCGCATACAGCTCTCAGTTCATTGTTTCCCAGTACCTACAGATGTGCGCCGCTTTCCATTGTCGGGCCATAGGCGCATTGCTGGCTGTAGATGGAGAGAGACGTGGATGCCGCGAGTTTGGTGTAGGAGGGGGGAAGAGATATAGGAGCACCACGGAAAGGAACATATCAATTCTTTGTCGCATCAGCACTATCCGTCTCTAGTACGGGCTAACGGGTGACAGACGTAAAAAATTCATTGATTCGTCCTTACTAAATAAATAGTCACCAATAAAAGAATAACTTACCCTAACTTCTTATTTTTATTTTTTTTTTAAGCCAGACTATTAGATTATAATGTACAAGAATTACCTTTACACGAACTTATCGAATATTATTAGTAAACAATATTATTTTATATAAAAAAAGTGGAAGATGATTATGCCTGTTAATTTTAGGATCAAATTAGCATTGGTATTGAACCTGTTTTTTATGGTATACGAAATTGAAATTTTTATATGTTCTGAAATTAATGGCTTTATGTTTTTTCCTACTTATAATCAACATAAATCATTACAAAATTAATTCGTAAATATTTTTACAGTGAATCTTTTAAATATGAAGTGATTTGTCTCCCAAATCATATCCCCATTTTTCTTTTGAAAAAAAACCAATTTTTATTCTATGTTCCTTTCCTTTTACATTATATAAAAACGTAACTATTCAATTTTTAAGCATTGTACAGACAAATAATAATAATATTTGTCACAAATAAATACGATAAAATACTTCAAAAAATTTCATTTCCCAAAGTATATTAAAATATTAAATTTATTAAAACAGATTTGTGACAATTGATTAATATTATAAATAAATAATATTAGAATAAATTGATGAAATAATAAAAAAACATAAGTAGGATATATAAATAAAAAATTTCGTTCATCGGAGTCGAAAGATGATCGAAAGAAGAGGTGTGAGAGGTGTCACCCGGTAGATGAGAGAAATGACTGAAGGAGACAATCACGCAATAAGAGGAAGGGGTTGGTGGTTGGTTTAATGCCAATGGGCGGTTGGGCGGGATTGGTTGGGATAGGCTGGAGTAGGTATTCCGTTTGTGCAATATAGCTACTCACTTGTATCGCCACGACTCTATCTCTCTATCTCTGTCTATCTATTTCTGTCTGTCTCTGTTTCTCTATTTCTCTCTCTTTCTCTGATGTGAACACAGCCTCGGGGTTATTATATACCAACGTATACGTATATGCCTACGTATGTCAAAATTATCTTCCGTCATCCCTACTCGAGAAAGGCTTTAGCACATTTCAACATTGTCCATTCGAAAATCGTACATTCGGTGTATGTGCACACATCTACACGTTGAACTAAATTTTTCTATATTTCTCTATGAAAAAGGTTCGCTATCATCTTCGATCATATTTCAAATATATAGACAGACACTCCTTTCATCGTTGAGATTTCTTGTCGTTATTCCTATTTTTTAATTTTCCCCTTTTCTTATTTTTTTTTTTTTTTTTTTTTAAAGAACCATGTTATTAGTCAAATATAGTGTCATTTAGTTATTTAGTAATTTTATAGATATATTTTAGTAATTATAGTTAATTATAGTAACTTTATATTTATTTATTATATTTTACTATAGTATTTTATATTTTATTTTTTTTAGTAATTTAATTTAGTTATTACGCGCGCGCGGATTTGATTTACGTAGATAAAAATTCGAGTTCGACTTATTAGCATTTTAATTAGTTACTATATTGTAATGTAGTAATCTGATATTTTTAGTAATATAGTAATGTTCAATAATTAATTTTAGTAATTTTATATTTTATTTTTTTTTTAGTAATTTAATTTAGTTATTACCGATTTGATTTACGTAGATAGAAATTCGAGTTCGACTTATGAGCATTGTAATTAGTCACAATTACCACTTAATAACTTAAACTTAAAGAAAACTTTCGGAAATTACTTTCCAAACAACTCAATAAATATTAAGAGTTACTCATTATTCGTTAAAAAATGATAATGTGCATTGTTTTCAAATAGAAATGTTCTAACGAAAGAAAGGATTCTCGTCATTTCGATACTATTATCAGTTGTGGTATACTAATTTCACAAGCCATTGTCGGTACAATAATTTCGGCTTGATCAAAACGGTTTTCATGAATCAGCTGTTTGAATGCAGTCATAATGGATCGTGGTATACACACTGCTACTGGTGAAAACAAAAGGCATTGTAGCGGGGCTCTGTCCAGTAGATGCACTCCACTGGATCGACCAATGCACCGACTGAAAACGACTACGGATAAGAGGAGGAGATGTAGCAGAAGAAGAAAAAGACGAGGAAAAGGGAGAGAGTGCCCTAGAGAGAAAGAGAAAGAGAGAAAGAGAGACACGGAGATAGAGAAAGAAAGAGCACTGGTTAGTGGATCGGATGAGAAAAAAAAATGAAAATCCGAAACTCAAGCGAACAGTATTCGACTTTCTGTTCCGCCTCCGCTAAGGCGAAACTAGCGAAGCCTTGTCGAAAACTCTGCTGGACAGGAAATAGCAGAGATGAGTGAAAATGATATGCTGGACAATAGCCATTGTTTACTCGCGGCGAAGTATAATCCGCTAGAACGATCAGCGTCTAGTGGTCAGTACGACGATCGAAAGAGAGAAAAAGATAGAAAGAAAGTTCCAATGATTGTATGAAAGATTTTCCTTTTTTCCCTGAAAAATGAGGAAAATTAATAAAAAGTTTCATTAAATCATCGAAATTAATTTCGAAATACGAAATAAATCGTTTCTTTGCTTCATTTCTCTACCTAATTTTATAAATTTGTAAATATAATTATAAGACATAAATTGTAATTAAATTAAATTAATGAGATGAACAAGTATTTCTATTTGTAGAAGAAAAGAAAAAGACAAGGAGTTTTACTACGGTTACTTTTAAAAATAAAACTTTAGAGAGAGAGAGAGAGAGAGAGATTGGGATCTATTCAACTTTTCAAAGATATCTACTTTTGAAAATAACAACACAAAGTACCGAAGGATATTCCATGATTTCAAATGTTCTTATTATTAGTATTCAATCACGTTTGTATATGTACTTTTATACTTTTTATACGTATTTATGGAACAGAAAAAGAATTGGAATATACTAAAATATATTTAAAGTTGCCTTGAATCTTATAATTTATTTGAAAGTTTATTTTTAATTTAATTGAATACGAATTAATTTTTATTATTAGCATATTAAATAATTAAGTTATTTCGTAGATTCAGTATTTTTATAACCCTTGCTAGTTCGGATACGATACCAATAAGTAAATTTGAAATATAAATATCATAAAGTGATTTAATTTAATCAAATAAAAATTAATTTATAACATTAGCATATTAAATAATTAAACTTTGAACATGTAACTTCGTAGATTCAATATTTTCATAACCCTTGTTAGTTTGGATATGGTCCCAATAAGTAAATTTTAAATATAAATATCACACAATGATTTAATTTAATTAGATAAAAATTAATTTATAAGATAACACATTAAATAATTAAGTTATTTCTAAGATTCAGTATTTTCCTAACCCTTATTAGTTCAGATATGGTACCAATAAGTAAATTTGAAATATAAATATCATGAAGTGATTAACTAACTGATGAATTGATAAGAAACGTCCTATTCTTTAGATGGATGCTTTATTAGAAAAATATAAATGTTTTTATTCACTTACACGAAATATTCACATAGTGAAAAACAATGACGGAAAACACGAACCGCTACCTCCTATCTTTAGCGAGGGTTGGTAAAGATTGCACCCTCGTCTACCGACGTAATCAATGAATGGACCAGGCAGACAATCCCTGTGTGACAAAAGCCTGGCATTTCTCGGATTTTCAGTTTCATTACCATAATAATGCGGATGAAAGAGAATTCCGTGAGTCGGTCTGCTCTGCGCTTTCTCTTTCTCCTTTCTCTACGGTTCCTTTTTCTCTCTCTCTCTCTCTCTCTCTTTCTCTTTCTCTTTCTCTTCGTGGCGTCCCTCTCCAACGTCCTTGCTCGTTCTTTTTCTTTCTCTTTCTTCTGCTCTCTATATCACTTTCCATTTATAGTAATGATCCTTTTTAGAGCAACATCCGATTGTAAATTCTATTGTCCTGAATACATTGAATATCGAGGGATTCTTAAACTTATTCTCATCGTCCTGTTACAATTCGTTTATAACAAAATATCTGATATGAATGATGACAAAAAAAGATATTTAATTAATAATATGTAATGTAATGTAAATTGTACGATATACGATCTATACTCTTACCGCGATGTGCAAGAGATACGTAAAGCTCGATTTAATAGATGCAAAATAGAAAAAACAGAGAAAAAAAAAGTTAAATAGACAAGCAAAAACGAATCGTAAAACAGATATTGGCGAAAGCCAAAAGAGAAATAGGACGTGATAAAAGCGTAGGTCAGAGATCATCACATATATATACATATATATATATATCTATATGTATGTAGGTTTCTATGACTAGTTTTCACTGTATTTTACGGGATATCGCTTTCCAAATAAATTTTATTATAAAGATAAAATTAATGCAACTATTAGCTTATTTAAATAAATAATTAAGTATATATTAATAAAATATTAGGAAATATTAAAATATTAGGTTAGGAAATTTTTAGGATATATATTTTATTAGAAACATAATATATTATTATATTAAAGACATAAATCTAATTGAGAGAAATTTGTTTTCTAAATTTTGTAAATATGAACTATTTTATAAATGTATATCTATACATATATATAGAATTATTTAAATTTGCTAAGTGTAGTTTTATCGCGTGTAAATAAAACTGCTTCTTTTTGAATACAGTATTAACTAAACTTATTTATTTAATATTTCGTAAATTAATAATATTTAGGAATGGGTTCCATTTATTAGATTGTCCCAAAAGTTTCTGTCTTTTTAGTAATTCTACAAACACAATATTTTTTATGTTGAATAATTTAAAGTATAGTAAAAGGTAAAAGAAAGTAGAATCAATATTTTATATTAAAATAACGTAAAATACAAATAAAAAAAAATATATTACGCATACAATATTGTTCAAGTTATCATCAAAAAAAGAAAGAAATTTTTAGGACGACTTATAATACAATTTATTGTTTATGAATTATAAATTTGTTTTATACTATCTTTTAGAAATTAATAATCAGATGATATATCGTATAAAAGATACTGATAGATTATTATCAACCACATGAGTCGTTGTATGTTATTCTTTTTTGTTTACCTACCCTTCTCCGACTGTAAACTTTCTTCTTCCGAAACGTCACTTTCCAAATAATGCGCCCTTTCTTTCGGCTAGCACAATGGCGTTTCCTCTATTTTCCATTTCACCCCCTTCCCCTAAAGCCTCAACTTTTATCTCAGGCTTCCGCGTAGCTTGCTCTCCTCCTTCTTTCGCGGCCTCTTTCTTCTTTTTCCATCTTTCACTCGTAGAACGTACGTTCATCAAGCTGATCTTAGGAGATCCGCTACTCCTGCATTCAGAAAGGTGAGGATGCAGAAGTGCACGCGCGGACACCTCTTTCCGGAAATCGTTCTTTCTCTTGTATGCACATCGCGATAGTGTGAGGAAGTAAAGAAAAGAGAAAAAAGGAAAATATAAAAGAGAGGAAGAACACCATCTTCATTATCATTATTGCATGCGGCTACGGAAGAGCAAGAAGGTCAGGTAGTGAAAAGGGGTGGGAGGATTGTCACGAAGAAAACTGTAAAAAGAACGTTGAGTCATTTGTGGTTACTAAAAAAAAGGCATATATGTATCAGAGGGTACGTAAAGTAGCCATAAAATGCTCTACAACCATTACCACAACGAAACAATACAATATAAATGTGTCTCTTGTATATGCGTATTCTTACATAGATTTTTAATGAATAACTTATATATAAATTTTGAAAAAAAATTTAAACGAAATCATATATAATATAATATTAAAAAATGTCAATTCTTCCTTGGATTATTTTTTGATAATTAATGGAATAAGAAAATAATGTGTTCGTGAATTATTTTCAATGTAAATTTTGCCACTCAATACGTCATTTGTTATTCACATACCTTGTATAATATAAGTAATATAATTAATAGTAAAACATATAATTTTTAATTTAATTTAATAGTAAAATATATAAATTTATTAATTTATTTAGGAAATATAAACAAAATTTGAAAAAATACAATTGCAAGATTAAAACTTATTTTAACTAAATTAGAAATGTTTTCTAATAGCTACAGAAAATAAGAATTTCAAATTTAGTAATTAATTGTAAATGTATGTAATTATTATTATACTATTTATTATTATACTAATATTAAATAGTATATTACTATTATTAATAATATTATAATATATATATATATATTATATATATATTAAATATATAATAGCAATATACTATTATTACTAATTTATTAATAATAATTACATACTATATAATATTACAATATAATAATAATACTATTATTAATAATAGTATTATATATAATAGTAATATACTAATATTACTATTGTTATATTAATTATTATTAAATTATATTAAAAATATAGTTTAAAATTATAAAATCCAAAAGAAAAAGGTTACAAAATAGTACACCGACTTAATGGCACCATGGTTTATAGTATGAACCATCTGCAAGTAGTTTATAATCATTAAAAGAATACAAAAAACGTTTTTTTACACTGTAGAATAAAGATTGATGATGTTATCAATGACTTTAGTGAGATTAGTATAGCAAATCAAACATAAGAGATGTTTGATAAAAGGGTTTTACTGAAGAATACATTAATTGATTAGACCGATAGACTTGTGAAGGAAGATGCAGACATTAAAATGAAGGACAATCGTTGATCGTGATCATTGAAAAGCTGTAGAAAGAACTTAGAGGAGAGTGGATCAATATACGAACACCATGTAACGGGGTCGTTCGGCTAGATGACGTAGAATAAAAAGTCAATTAACGTTAGTCAACGAATGGCTAAATGAATTGGAACCGTCGAACCCCTCTTTTCTCGTCTATTCAGTGGTGACGAATAAGGCACAACGCTTGCTGAAGGTTTTTGAATCACGGATGCGAATCACAGAGATGTCATGTGGGTATACAAATATATACATATGCGTGCATATGTGTTTTTGTGTGCGTATGTTATATCTATCATTGGTAGCGACGGTGGTAAGTGGTCATGATTTTTTTTTCTTTTTTTACTAAGAAGTCTCTTTTATATCAATCTACACGAATAGAAATGTGGGGAAATCTATGAAGAAGAAAGGATAATACGTCCAGTTGGAGGTTTACGATTTTATTGTTTGGTATGTCCCTTTGATATGATTGATTTTAGAAAAGAATAACTTCTATGACCTGTTAAGAAAATAATATACAATATTAAATGTAAAATAAAAATTTACAAATAACTATTTATTAATCATTTTATGTATATTATTTTGAATTTGTTATTATATATATATATATATAATAATAATAAACTGAAAAATTATATGTTTTGTTTTAGTAGATATTTGGAGAGGGGACATCTTGGGTTGAGCTTATTTTTAACAAAATTATAACTGAAGATTATATAATTAATATATTATTAATAATACTATAATACTAATTATTAAATAAATTAAATTAATTAAACAATATTATGAAAAACTTATTATAATTCTATTAATAAATCCATATTGATTTTTTCTTTTATTTTTCCTATATATTATTATTATTATTATTATTATTATTATTATTATTATTATTATTATTATTATTATTATTATTATTATTATTATTATTATTATTATTNCTTTATTATTATTATTATTATTATTATTATTATTATTATTATTATTATTATTATTATTATTATTATTATAAATAAGATGATGTAAAGATTCTAATTAAGTTGTAAGCTACAAAAGAAACGGAACAAAGGTAGAGTGTTTTGGTTATAATGAAAGACTTAGGTTTTTTTAATTAAACAGACGAAAATACAAAAACGTAAGAAAAGAAAAATGGCGAATCGAATTTTCTTAATTAATAAATTGATCGAATACGTTTATACGTACATTTATAGAAATTATAAACATTTATTCTATAATTAGTTTCTTAAGAATGAAAACTACAAAATATCATTAATATTAATAAAATTATATTAAAAACAGTTCAAACAAAAATTTATTACAATACGATGTCTTTCATTTATTTGATTAAGATTATTAAACTATTTGTTTACTTATAAATAAAAAATAAATAAAATGTATATTGCATATTTATCCATGTGAAATATTAATATCATCGATACTACAACCTTCAATATAAAATGATTACATAATATTATTAATAAAAAGATATGATAAAATATATCGATCATTAGTGGCGGGTAGAACAAAACGTATGGATGTTAAAAGAATTGTCTTATGCTATACCTTATATGTAATATCTACAGCGTCTATGGTCGTTCATTTGGTTATCTCAAAAATATTAATTTCAATCTGTTTCTCATAGATATGCACGTACACACGGTCCAACGAAAGGGCACACACACAAGTATGCAAAGACGAGGCAACGATGTCGGAGCGAACATTGTGCGCATGCCGTGACATAGCAATAACAGTGTTCCATTATATCTAGGTAGACTGCGGATGGGGAGATTGCAAAACATGCCTAGATTAATGTTTTCTCATCCCCGTTGTATAACGAGGGTGCTCCCTTCCCTACGACTCCCTACACCCGCCTCTTATCCGCTCGTTTCCACCCTTACAAATGTGTCACATGGTATTGTAAAATACGAATTATATTGTCTCTTTTCTTCTTTCTATCTATATATCCCAAAATATCCTCTCTGCTTGTTAATAAACACTACTATTTTTTTTCTTACCATTTTTTCCTGTCATTTAGTATCGTGTTCTTACTCACTAATACATTCCTACCTACACGAGATGTATAACGTTACTACTACTCATTTTTCAATTTACTTTTTATAATTTTATCTATGTAGATAAGGATTAAAATAATCAATGATTTTAAAAACCATTTAAAGTTATGTGAAATCATTTTAACAGTGCAATCAAAAGTTAGGTAAAGTAAAGTTACGAAGCGAAACAGTGTAATTTCTCTACGTCGAACGTTTAGCAAAGTCACAGTTTTGATTCGTCCATGCTTAATGACAAGTTCGAAACTTAATCGTCAGTGTTTTGCGTCTGATTTGAAATTCAATCCATACCATATAGATTAATTGAAATACCATACGTTTCCAATAACTCATAACATATCTCATTATATATTTAAAAGTATATAAAGTCACTTATTTAAATGAAATAATGAAAGAAAAATATTTCATTTAAAATAAAAAATAAAATGAACAGGGGTATATGCATGTATATCTATACGTATCTGTATAATCAAGTTCAAATTTAAATTTAGACCTAGCACTTATATGAAGCTGGAACTACGTCGTGCATTCGTGTCAGAACCAACGTCCGTCCATTCCATACGTGCATAACCGTATACTGTGCGCTGTGAACACATAGCGAGAGAAAAAAAACAGGGTTATTCGGGGTAACGTAATGTAGGCAGCATCCATGCTTGGTTCTCCCATTAAGAGATTACATTATGAGTTCACTTTGTACAGTTCTGCAGTCAGCCTGCAGTCTAGTCTCCCTCTATCCCCTCTCACTTTCTCTCTCTCTCTCTCTCTTGGTCATACGCACACATACACACACACATATACGCATCGTACGTGCATAGAAAGTAACGATATGAAGGTGTACAGTTCCCTCCAGTTCCTACCTCCTCTTCCTCCTTCGCCATCCGCGATTCTTCCTCTCTTACTAACTCACAGTCAGTCTACCGACTGTGCAACCCTCTACATTGTGCCACAGGTACGAGGGTTTCATGTACGGGGATAAATATGTTTTTATTCGAAAAAAGCATGCCTCTCATAGTCGTTCCCCTTCCTTATTCCCGTACACACGGTCATTATATGATTACATCCTGTAACGGCTCCGACTCCAACTCCATTACGAGATGAGGTACCCTTGGCGAACTTGTACCGAAGACCTTGTAAGTACATAAAAGTCTAAACTATTGTCGTGAATATAGAATATATGTTAAAACACTGCTATTCTTTCTGTTGTAAACTAAACGTATTGGTATTTTATTATTTTTATATATGAACTATATATAATATAACTTTTGAATTAAGTGAAATTGAATTTACTTTATGGTTGGAATTGAATACGTTAATTAACTACAGAAAGATTATGTTATATTTATTTTAAGAATATTGTATTGAGATATTAGATAATAAAAATATATGGTATCTACCATACGCATTACATATGTATGCGTAAAGAAATATTTATAATATGTATTATTATTATTAAATTAATTGCCAGAAATTATTAAATTAATATTATTATTAAAATTATTATATATATTAAAAATTAAATATTATTAATAATATATTATAATTATAAATATAAATAATATAAATAAAATAAATATAAAATAATATAATAATAAATATAAAAAAATAAAAAAATAAAAAATAAATAAAATATAATTAAATTAATATAAATATTTTCTAATATATATATAATATAAATAATATCGTCACATTTAACGACAATACTTGGCATAAAAAATATTTTAATAATTATTTTATAAAATAATATAGGAACAAAATATAATATATTCCTATGGTCGATCTATCGACGATGGTCGGCGATCAATTTTCCTACCGCTGATCCCACGCCTTTCCGTTTTTATACAGCTGATACCTTTTATTATCAACGAACGCACAAGATCGTTATAATACACGAAAGGGGCCAGTGTAGGTATTGTTATTGCTTCACGTGAAATAGTAGGGATGGAGAAGATCGGATAAATGTTCAGGAACCCGTAAATGGAACAACGTGGTATATAGAAGCTTGATTAAAATATTAATTGAGGTGGAAATAATGATACGATGCAGACCAATGGTTCGGGCTCGAGTCATTGAAAATCATAATACGCGTTATAACACTAGAAATATGATCTTGGGTGGAATTCAATTTGCTAATAGCTGACCACATTTTACACAACAATCCAAAATTATGCAATGATATCAAGAAAGGAAAAGAAAATGACAAAATATCAACGAAATATCGAAATTTTGATAAAAGAAATTAAATAAATAACATATGACGGTATTTACAATGGATTGTATTAATCATTTTTGTTATAATATTATTTACCTTCTTATTAGGAATATTAGGAATACTAATTTTAATAATAATTTAATAGAAGCTTCCTATAAAAGAGTTACGGTAAAATTATTATTATATATTATTAAATTATTATTATATACAAAATTATTATATAAATATAATATATTATAAAATTATATATTATAATATTATATATTTTTATAATATAAATATATTATATAAATATATTATATTCTAAAAATATATTATCTAAAAAATTAATATTATATAAAATTATTATTATTGTTTTATAATTTTGATCATCCCAAGTTAGATATTACTCTTTTTTTTCATTTTATTAATTAATTAGAAATCTTATGTTTCCTTAATTGGTCTTGAATATTGTTTATCTGTAAATATTGAGCTTTCATAGTATATTGAACACTGCTTTGGACCAATGGTGGTTGAGAGTCATAGATACACCTTGTCATGCGTCCAGAACGATTCGCGCACCGTGGCTAGCTGATTAATTAGAATCTCTCTCGACCTCATCGAGAAGGGGACTCGATGGAGTTAGCGGTAGATAGCAAAACGGGATGTGGGAATGGGAATGACTACACGGGTTGGCCACTGGGGTGGCGCCGAAAAGCACAGTGGTTTGCACAGCGTGCCCCCGAATGGATGAGTACCGGCATGTTGCTGGTCACAGTTTCATGTTACACTGGAATTCGATAAACCGATCTCATTTACTAACTCAGACGATCCAAATTAAAAATATACCCTTTATTCTTTTTAACTTCATTTGCTTCTTTCATGTTTTTTTTAACCATTTATTCAACCACTATAATAAATTTTACACTTTTTCTTTTTATTCAAATCTATAATTGATCGAACGACTATTTCTTTTGATATTTACGTGTCAAAATTGTAATCCATAAATGTTACTTTGATATCTAATATAAAAAGGATATTAAATTTTGGTTTCAAATAAACATAGATACTTGATGAATTTATTAATTATAAAATAGAATTATTTAATCGACTTCTTAAATCTCATTTTGTTCAAAGACTTTATTTTACATAGAATATATATATATATTTTTTTTTTCTTATAATAACTATTTACTTTTTTATATTAAATTTTATTGAGATAATAAATACTCTTATAATAACTATATACTTTAATATTTAATAATATGTATAGTGTGTATTAATGTAAATTATTATATAATTATAATACTATATATGTATAGTATTAATATGTAAAGTATTATATATATAATACTTTGTTATAATTTATAACTAAGAAATTTCTTCGTAAGAAATACAGGTAATGGGAATGCGTTTCTTGATCGATAATTATTGAAAGATAGGGTTACAAAGGTAAGGATAGAAAATCGGTAGGAGTGGCTAGAAAGAACCTATATTGGTTGGTCTTTTTAAGGAGAATCGTTTTCCATGAACTTGCAAGCTTCTCTTTTCTATTCCTATATATATATATATATATATATATGTATCTCTCGCACTTATATACTCTCCTCCTTCTCTTCTCTTTCTCTCTTTCTCTCTCTTTCTTTTTCTCTCTCTCTTCTTCTCTTCCTCTTCCTCTTTTCCTCTCTCTTTCTCTCTCTCTTTCTCTCTCTCACAGAGACCGAACTTTACTCTGACCGCGAATAGGTATTGAGGGCATCAAGCGCAGATAGAGAGAAAGAGGGGAAAGGGGAAGACCGGCCAACTAATTAACGTTATTTCACTGGTAATTAAACGCATCCAATCTCACCGGCATCGAAGCAAAGGACGCGTTGAAAGTTCATCTTTTGGCTTAAAGACGCTCTCAAGTCAGAAACCGCATTTTCTATACCATATAGGCATTCCATGAAATAGCAGTTACCAAATTGCAAGAAATCACCATTAGTGATGTTTTTAGATATTTGATCCTTCTTGAAGAAATTTCCATTTAAGACACACAATTAGGTATATATAGTGTTATAAATTTATACAGGATAAACTTATTTTAATTAGTTATTTATTATTATATTAAAATTCTTTGAACAGAAAATTAATTATTTTTTTATTAAAAAAAAAATGAAAAAATTAAGTAATTAATAAAATAAATCGAATTCATTTTATATTCAATATTATATAATATTTAAGAGAGTGCGAGCAATTGAAGAATATTATTAATATTTTTATTATATAATATATTATATATTAATATATTATATATTCTTATATATTCTTATATATAATTAATTTATAATAATAATTATAATCGTAAAAAGTAAACAAATTGAAATAAATTATAATTGCAAAAGATAATCGATAAATATGTATAATATATTCTTGTTGATAATGGAATAATGTGGTTTTTTTTATTTCATTGATCTACGTGCACTGAAATATATAATTCAAGAAATACAAAGAAGGCGATACAAAGAAAAAGAGATGTCGAGATACGTAGAAAGGTAAATTGAGGTACAGAGTGTAAGAGGGGACAGTTAAAGAGGAGGTGGTCAAAGAAGCGAAGAGGAGGAGCTAAAAGTATGAGAGGGGTGAATACGAAGCACATGTACTTTATACAACTGGATGTCTGGTAGGAGAAATGGAGCTAGTAATGTGACTAAATAAATCTACTAACGGGGTTGGTTTTACTGCAATGGAAGGGGTAATTAAAACCACCCTTTCGCGGCAATGCGGTGAGGTAGTCGAGCTGTCAGGACTGCAATTCTCTGGAAATCCAGATGTATACAATATAACCAAGTCTGCTTTAAATTCACAAAATAATTTCTATCGCAATGAGCTCAACAAAATTAGCTCCCTTTAGAAACTTTATCAATTCAACGGAATTGTTAACAAATCTTCTGTATATGTATCATTATTAATCATATCAATATTGAAAGTTATTTTAATTTTAAGAGTACAATCTGGAAATCTTGTAAGTTTCATATAAATAAACAGAAATAACAGTTATACGTTATTACGAATAAAAATTGCAATAGAAGGTTAATTATTATGTCCTCTAATTTTTATCGAATAATATTATTTTCCAAACAATAATACTTCTTTTTCATGCTATAATGTTATAGTAATTTAAACAAATCTAGTATATTATAATATGATGTAAACGTTAATAGAATTTCGACTATACATGCATTACATAATTTGTTTACAGCTATAAATAGTTGAGTCAATCTATTTAAATATTTTTTATTTATATTTTAATTAAATAATCAATATTTAAATTAAAATATTTGTGTATATATATATATACATATATATGTATATACTGTATCAATAAAAAATCCTAACACAACTTTAACATAATTTTGTCGTAGTGAATTATTTTTAATTAGTTTATTATTTTTCTTCTTCTTTTACTATGTCTTTAAAATATTGAATTTTTTTCTACCACCCAGTATATATATATATGTATTTAAAAAGTTTTATAATAAATTACAAAAAATATTCTAAAACATAATTATTTCTATATTTAATATTTTGTTGTTATACTAAATAAAAAATTTAATAGTATCTTAATTTTATCAATAGAAAGAAAGACAAAATTTTGTAATGAGAATTCATATAAATATAATAGAAAATTTATTATTTTTTTATATTTGTTTAAATATTATTTTATACAAGGTATTAATTTTTTGTTTAGTTCTTTTCTAGTAATGTTTTGTAAGCTCTCACACTAGGGAAATATACGCAGATGGCGCTGCAAGCTTTGCCACTATAGGGTCCCTATGCCACTGTACTACACTGCTCAACTTTGAAAGAATGTCTGTCACAAGTATTTAGTCACATTAGAATATACAGATGTATTTAGTGGCTGTTTTAAGACTGTTATAAAAATACAACAAATTTATAATTAATAATAATTAAAAATAATATTGTTGCTGCCATAAAAGAATTACACAATTCTTATCATTTTTCTTATATTGCGAAAACCATCTTTAATCATTTTGACGTATTGTCAACATCTGTCATAGCAAGAAATATTGTTTAAATATTATTTAATTGACATTACATGTATATATATTTTATTGTTCATAAAGAACGAAGTTAATTATTGTTCATTAACTGAAAGATTTTAATTAAGAAGTCTTTGTCTTATAATTATTTAATGGGGAATGAAAAAAGTACTCTTAATGGGATTGAGATAGATGAAAAGGTTATTGAGATCACAGATTTTTGGACACAATATAGTGCAACTGTTCAAAACTATAATTCTCAGAAAGTATCAGTTTTTATTAGTGAACCTTCTTTACATTATACTGCAAGTTTTGGAAAACCAACTCCATTAGAAAGAATAGCAAAGGTTAGTTTTGGAATTTATTTATTTTCTTATTTTATGAAATAATAACATTGATCAATTTACTGTTTACATATCTTGTAACCTTTTAATCCAAATTATGACAATATAATTAATTGATGACAATATTCACTAATAAAAGTTGTTGTCTTTTATCATTTTGTTTTCATAGTTCTGACAAGTGTATATATATATATATATATATATAAATGATAACAAAAGATACTAGATAAATGAATATACAAATAATAATGTCCTTATCATCTATTTTCTTTTTAGAATTTGATGTTACACCGCCATCCATGTATCTTAAGGTATATTTCTTCATGGCATAAAGGTAGTAAATATTTTTTATGTACAGAAGAGGCAAGACCTTTGGTACAAGTAATCGATGCACAAAATGCTCTTCAAATTTGTGTTGGTTTATACAGCATTGCTTGTGCATTAGTATTTCTTCACGAAAAAGCATTAGCATCGCACAACAATGTATGCAGTGGTTCCATTTATATTACACCTGAAGGATGTTGGAAATTAGGTGGATTTGAATATCTTTGTAAATTTTCTGAAGCAACATCAACTTACTATCAGAAAATAAGAAATTATAGATATCAAAGAGCAACTTGTTCCAATGAGGATATAAATGCATTAATCGATTCAGGAAATCTTTCTTCTATTGATGTTTATGCATTTGGAATATTAGCCGAAGATATTTTAAAATTAAAACATGCAGGTAAAAATTAAGATTACATCACATTTTTTTAAATAGATTTTAGATTGTGAATATTTATTGTAGACAATATACCAGCTTTAACTGAATTTCAAGAATTTTGTAAAGAAAATCTACAAAACGTAGATGCATCTTTAAGATGTAAATTGACCAAAGTTCTTCAACATCCTTTTTTCACACATGATTTTATAAAAATACATGGCTTTCTTGAAGAATTACCTTTAAAAACTAATGAAGAAAAAGAAGCATTTTTCACGTAAGTTTCTTTATAAACAATGATTGTATTAAAGAAATAACAACATTAATTTATTTACTTCTTTTATAGAAATTTAGTAAATGATTTAAAAGCTTTTCCTGAAGATGTTGTAGCTGAACAACTTGGTCGTTCTTTGTTATCAAGAATAGTTTTGTTAGATCAAACGGCACAAGTGAAATTTTTACCCTATGTATTAAAACCAAGAGGTAAAGAATCCTTGAAATTTTACTTTAAAATTTTTGATGAGATGCTTAACATTTCATTGTAATGTTACAGATGAAAATGATGATATAGAAAACAGTGTGTTTTCTACTCCAGTTTTTAAGACTTATTTAGTACCCAGACTTTTACAAATGTTTTGTATAAGAGATGTTTCTATTCGTTTATTACTTCTACTACATTTCAAATCATATGTACATACATTTCAAACTGATGAATTGAAATCACAAATCTTACCTGAATTATTAGTTGGAATAAAAGATACCAATGATCATCTTGTTTGTGCTACGTTAAAGGCATTAGCTGAAGTAGTATCTATCTTAGGAGCAGCAACAGTAATTGGTGGAAAAAGAGCTAAGTTATTTACAGATGGACGACCAAATAAAATGAAAGAACGAAAAGAAAATAAGATTACATCTACTACTAAAAATAATAACACTGACACAATTGCTCCAATAGATATGAATGAAATAGAATTACATTTACCAGAACGTCTATCTCCAGATGGTGGAGAAGATAAAAAAGAATCATCATTTGCATTTGCCGATGAAGAAAGTACTTGGTCTGACTGGGATACTCATGATGCAAATGTAGATTCTAACCAATCAAATGTACAAAATATACAACAGATAACACAAATAGAAACTCCAAATGTTGAAAATGTATCGGTCTCACCATCAAGTATAACTAAAAATGAAGTAAATAAATACACACAAAAAATAGAAATGTCAGATATTTCTCAATTGGATATAAAGCATTCAAAATCAATGAAAAGTACTGTAGATGATTTTGATTTTTTCACGGATATGGAACCTATAATAAAAAAGACACATGTCTTGCATGTACAAGAGAAAAGCATATTTGATGTAAAACTATCTAATACAACGTTACAAGAGTCTGAAGAAAATGGATGGAGTGAACATTTAGGTGACTGGGATATAGAAGATACTAAAGAATTAAATTTTTAATTAAATCTTTTTAAGTTATACAAAAATATTTGTTATTAATATAAATATATATATAAAATAATACCTACATAGCATCTAACTAAAAGCTTTTTAATTATTAACTCTACAAATATTAATATGGAATTTATTTTTTTAAATGCGAATAATATATTAGACAGATGTATGTATGTATTTATTGTCAAAATCAAATATTAACTTATCTCTATCAATTTGTTTAAATAAATAGTATATAGAAAAAAATATTACTTCTTTGCCTTTAGAATTTTTTTTTTATAAAAATTTATAAAATTTAAATGAAAGTACATTATTTAAACACCTCTTTTGAAATGACAATTAGTTCACTACTCTGTCACAAATCGAAAAAAGTAAACATTTTAAAAGAATATAAAATCCCTGAATTGTTTTTATATTTATACATGTATTGAATTTTGCCTATTTTTTTTTTTTTTTATTTATAAATAATTATAAAAATGAAAATAAAATAATTATATAAATAATTCCTTGTTTCGAAATTATCATTGGGTTGACGCTTATGTACATACACATATGTATATATATATATATATATATATTATAACGTATGGCGCATGTCATAAGTTTTGTAGGTTAAGAGTACATTAAAATACTTACAAATAACTGTGTATATTTGTAGTGTAAATAATCATTGAACGGTGTCTGTTTAATTATCAAGAAATGATACACAGTCTTTTTATTATTAATTCTGCTGGGTACGTAAATAATTTAACTAGTGCAATTAGATTCCATATGACACGAATGAATTGATAAAAACAAATTTCATTTCTCATTCTTTTTACTTTTTTACTTATGTATGATAATAATATTATAGAAATTTTTTTTTTTTTTAATAGAGATGTGTTTATGGAAAAACATTGGAAAAGTGCCGTTGCACGATCATTATGTGATTACTTTTTTGATCAACAACGAAGAGTTCTTTCTCTAGAAGATACACCACCTGTCATAGCTACACCACATCATTATCTAATTAGCATATACAGATGTAATATGTTTTTTGTAGCAGTATGCATGACAGAAGGTTAGTGTTAATTTTAATCTTGCCAATCTATCAACAAAACTACAAATATTTACTATATATAAATTATTTTTCAGTTCCACCATTATTTGTTATTGAATTTTTACATAGAGTAGTTGATACTTTTGAAGATTATTTCAGTGAGTGCACTGAATCTATTATTAAAGAAAATTATGTAGTGGTTTATGAATTATTGGATGAGATGTTAGACAATGGTTTCCCATTGGCAACAGAATCTAATATTTTGAAAGAATTGATTAAACCTCCGAATATTTTGCGTACCATTGCAAATACGGTTACAGGTAAATCAAAGTAAGTACAAATATTAATAATACAATATTGTCGTCTCAAAATATTCAACTTTATATAAATTATATTATTATATTTTTCAGTGTCAGTGCAACATTACCAAGCAGTCAGCTATCTAATGTTCCATGGAGAAGAACTGGAGTTAAATATACAAATAATGAAGCTTACTTTGATGTTGTAGAAGAAGTAGATGCTATAATTGATAAAACTGGATCAACAGTTTTTGCAGAAATACAAGGCTATGTGTGTATGATAACTTGTTTCTATGTTTTAAATTCAATATGATTTTCTGCAATTTATATTTCAGATTGATTGTTGCATAAAATTAAGTGGCATGCCAGATTTAACACTTTCCTTTATAAATCCAAGATTATTTGATGATGTCAGTTTTCATCCTTGTGTTAGATTCAAACGATGGGAGGTATGAACACATATGATATTTGTTATCAAATTGTTAATGAAATATAATTGTTATATTGATAACATACATATATTTGTTTCATTTTAGTCTGAGAGAATATTGTCCTTTATTCCTCCAGATGGCAACTTTCGACTTCTTTCCTATCACATAGGATCACAAAATATTGTAGCAATTCCAATATATGTACGACATAATATTAGCCTTAAGGAACCTGGCGGAGGTAGATTAGATATAACAGTTGGACCGAAACAAACTATTGGCAGAACTGTAAGTTTTTCTTTACAAAACAAGAACATTCAAGAAGTTACAATAAATCCGTTCTTTTTTAGGTGGAAAATGTAGTGTTAGAAATTCCAATGCCAAAAATAGTATTAAATTGTACTTTAACACCAAATCAAGGAAAATATTCTTTTGATCCTGTTAGCAAGATATTACTTTGGGATATTGGAAGGATTGATGTTTCTAAATTACCAAATTTAAGAGGATCCGTGAGTTAAATAATAATAGATTATTTATATGTTATTCAATTATATTTGGAATGAATTTTTCGTTACCAAAGCTTTGATGATTGAAAGTTGACATACATACAACCGTAAAGAGTTAATATAAACACATATACAGCAGCGTGTATCTCCTAACATGATGACTACAAATAACTATTTGTTACAGATTACCATTCAAAATTCTGCAGTCATAACAGAATCAAATCCAGCTATTAATGTATGTATTTTTTACTATATTATTTTGTTGATTCTTATTTAATAAATTTACATATTTTCATAGGTACGTTTTACTATAAATCAGCTAGCAGTTTCAGGATTAAAGGTAAATCGATTAGACATGTATGGAGAGAAATATAAACCTTTCAAAGGAGTTAAATATATTACTAAAGCTGGAAAATTTCAAATAAGAATGTAATTAAAAAATATGTAAATGTATAAGTTTAAAAGATACTTTTTTAAAAGATTGTAATAAATTATATGCTTCAACTTTGTAATTTGTAATATAAATATAAGAGAAGTTATTATATTAAATATCTTACTTTAAATAACAGAAAATATCACAAATACGATTGAAATACATTTCAACAAGTAAAATACATATATTCTATTCAAATATTTACATATACGTAAATATTGTTTCTTATTTTAAGTTTTACATTTTTTACTTAATAAATTTCTAGCTTCTAAATCTTCCCATGTTGGATGCGTTGCATAGGTGTGTAAGCGTTCCATATTTGTATCATAAATTGTATGATTACTGATGAGATTTTTATGAATCTATATAATACAACAAAACATTAAAAATAATATGCATAATATAAAAAAAATTATGACATTAAATTCATTACATTAACATATTAATTTTGAAATATATATTCAATACCTTTAATGTACGCTGTAAATCAGCTATACTAACTGGTTTCAAAGATGCAGATGTAGTTTGTACAGAACATGCAAATGAAAAAGCAGTCGCTTGTTCAGCTTCTTCAAAATTTTGCCTTGTAGCTGGAACTTGTCCATAAGGATCTACTACTTCTGTGGGACTATACAAAACAAATGTTATATATAAACACAATGTATATTTTATATGAAATATTTTATAATTATACCTGTAATCAGATGATCGAATTATATATGCTGTATTTCGTTTCCATGAACAAGGTACAGGATTTCCTATGCTATGAATAAATGATCCTTCTTTTACACTGAATTCTTTTCTATTTGCTAGAATTGCAGTAAGTATATTTTTCACAAAAATCTGGGTTGCAGCAATAACAATATGGGCAGTATTTTCTTCTGCACCATCCATGTTATTTTCCCATGCAGCAAGCATGAGTCTAGCTAATACAAATGTCCGATCAGGTAATATAAGTTCTTGAGCACTAGATCTATTTGCTCCTATAGGTTCATCCCCAACTGGTGATGATGTTTGATTTAGTACCTCTGCATAAATATCTGCTGGCTAATTAAAAAAAGAATTTAGGAATATAGTAGCACGCTCATATTTATATTGTATATTCAATTATATTTTTATGTAGTATAAAGCAACTAACCTCAAAGTTTGACTTGTCAGTTTTATATTTACGTTTTAACCTAAGTCTTTTTTCCTTAACTATCTTATCTTTATCCGTTTTACGATTTGGTATAGCTACTGCCAATCCTCTAACTTTGTTGAATAAACAAAGTAAAAATTCATTATGCAAATGAACTTGGTCTTCTGTCATGATATTACGAGCCTCACAGTCAAACTCTTCTTTTGTTGTCTAAAATCAAAATTGTTATCAAAATTATAAAGTACTAGTAATAATTGTAATTAAAAATAGAACGTACCTTCATTTGAAACCAAAGTTTCATTTTTTCAAAATATCTGTCAATCAAAAAAAATTATAAATAATATACAATAAACAAATTTGTTAGCACATTTAAGTAAAAAGTTAATTATATAAAACTTACACTTTTGCATTATCACCCAATGAAGCTGCAAGATTTTTTCTAGCTAAACTTAAGTCTTTCTCTTTAGAAGTGGTCATTTTTAATGTTTAATCAATCTCTTTATTTCAATGAGATTTAATCAATCTCTTAATTTTATTGATATTTATTGTTATTGCAAGTTAAATAAGTAATAAAAATCCAATACAAAGAAGCCTTACATATTCTAATATTAAGAAGTCAATATTCTCTTGTTATGAAAACATGATGTATCTGTAATTAAACTATAATAACCAAGTTAAAATGTAACATTTAGATCTACTAGCGCCTCCTTCCTCTGTAGCTGCTCTATCAATGCCCGAGTACTAATCTCCTACCACCAGGGGCGTTCCGATCGAGACGACCAAGACGCCACTCACGCCACTAGTGAGATTTATGGAGGTTACAGGTTTTTTGCAGAAGGATAGTTTATTCGTAAACAGGATCGCTGCTTTTTTCTCCAAAACTTGGAAACATAAAAGTGATAATCAAAATAATTGACTGAAATTCTTGCTAATTTTAGTATAAGTTATTGGAATAAATAAATAAAATTAGTTCATTAACGTGTTCATTGGACTAAATTAATAAGTATACCCCGTTTTCCAATTACAGAGCATAATGCGACTCAGTGTCGCACAATGCCGCATTGTGCTAATGCTTAATTAAAACATGAATTAACATGACTTTGCCGAGTATTACTCTAATTCACAAATGGTTAAACGAACAGAAAAAATCCTAGCGTTAAAATAAGTATGTATGGTTTATTAAAACGTTTGTACTCTTTTGYTAAAATGTAATATATAAGCTAATATTGTATGTACAGAAACTTAAAATAAATGATCAAGTTGTAAAATAWATAAAAAATAGTATTATTTAATATAAAAAATCTTTAATATGACCCTCTTATTTAAGAAAAAGGTGGAAATGTTGTATCGAAACTGTGGTTTTCAAGGAGAAAGTAATAGGATTATTTAAATTTGCCATTTTACGTGTTTCCGTATAGGAAAAACAGTGAAAATTTCCACGCAGGGCCAGAAGGAAAAAATCCGAGTTCATGACCATATGCAACATATTCAATTTTATTTTCTTTAATTCWTGAATACGTTAGTCTATAAAAAAATATAATTTTAAAAATAATACTACAAGTAAGTTTGAAACTTTGTACAAATGTATTCTACTCTATTGCGTCGCGACGAGAATCGGACGTCACAACAGAAGCGTTTCAAAACGACCGCGCGTTTCTTCGGGTGGGTTCGTGACCAGTTCATCGAGGTGCCGTTAGCGTCACGGTGTTGTGGGGAACAAGGTTAACGGAAAAGGTTGATCTGGAGATTTACGCGATAGTCGTCAATTAAAGTAACAAAAATATATAAATTTATTAACAAGATACAACTAAACTCTTGGACGCCATAT
>NW_015149021.1:1149293-1201680 GCF_001465965.1 Polistes dominula | reverse complement strand
AAATTCGCAAATTCTTTGATGCATTTGATACTTAGTTTTAAGTATTTCAGGATTAGCACTACGCACTATCGCGATTTCGTCTTACAGCTGAAAATATTTGATATAATTAAATATAACATATTAATGAAATAAAGGTATTGCAAGAAAATGCATTACATTTATTAATGCACACTATTTATTTCAATTCGATTTKATTACTCGACGTTAAAAGTGCGAAGTGTTATTAGGTCATCGAGGGAAATTATTATCTGCTTGGACATTCGTTTAAATGTGCTCGTGTATGGTCAATGAACTCTAAATTCATTGATGGTCCACGAGCTAGAAAAGTAAACGCGAAATTTAAATTAATTTTGTAATATAATTGAGAATTAAAATCATAACAAAATACGAGTTCATTTGCAAAATTAGTATGAAAGATCTTATCTTGTTCGCACGTAGGAAATGTCCAAATGCAGTTTTCATGGAATGAAGAAAGAAGAGGCTTAATGCCGAAGAGGCCCCCACTTAATTGTGGCTCAAGAGGGCAACTACAGGCTATTGAGTTATTTTCAAAGGTTCAACATCAAGTTCGAACCTTTAGAGAATGGCTCTTTAGTCATATTTTATATTCTATTGTATTTCTTTTTTGCTCGTCATTAATTTCTAGTTGTAATTGGAGATGATGGACCATTCCATCTCCCTGAGACACCAAGTTCGTGTCTAATCGTCAAAAAGATGCATATTTGTTTAGCTAATTCGAGTCAAACTATTTAAATAAATTCCCTTATTATTAAATTTTGAAACATAATTATCGTGTTTTTAATATTAAAGTACTTAAACTCTCTTTTTTTTGTCTTTAATATTTTTTACTGTAATCGTATTTTAATAAATTTGTAATTTTTCTTTTCTTTATTCTGCAGTTTAAAAGTATTAGACATAATAATTAATAGACATTATTTTCTTTAGTAACTTAATATTTGTACTTTTTCTTTCTTTTGTTTTATATTTTGTCTAGATGTAAAATCACGCTTTTAAATTTAATTTCATTGCAACAATAAATAGATATTTGATAAAAATAAATAGAGAATTTAATTGAAAAGTGCATCTACGAATTGGACGATTTATATGTTAGGCTAGTACTACTTTATCACTTGATTGTATGATTAATATAGTTTTCTTTTTGTTACAGGTGATCATCGTGGGACTTAACAACAATCCTTCCACATTTTTTTCTAATTTCTATTTTTTTAAATGACAACTTTTTCAAATATATGTATAAATGCATTTCTGAAGGCATATGACGAAACACAAAATATTAAATATAATTAATTTTTTTAAAAATTAAAAAAATTTTATCCAGATATCTATCAAAAATACTCTAAACATTGAATTAATTTCGGAGTTAGTGATTGGATGTTTAATAAATCAAAATTTTTTCTTTTTTAGAGATATTAAATGAATTCTTCGATGGATCTTCTTCAATAGCATAACGTGTAATTGATTTTCAGACTACAGTACTTGCTGTGAAGTAGAAGTGTTTTGGAGCCATCCTATAACTTTTTAAACCGTGAGTTAAAATTTAAATTCCCTTTGGTTTTCAATCATACTGTTGATGAAAGGTCTTAATCGGGACGAATTACTTTTTGCAATTCGCATATATGTATATTCAATTATATCCCCTTAGAAGTGTCTACAAAAACTATTTTCTGTTCTAAACACAAGTATAGAGAGATGAGCAAATAAAACGATAGATCGTTGAATCTTTTCTGATAATATACAGTGCTTTGGATATGCGTAGCTTTGTATGTCACGATGATTTATCGGGTCGGAAACGAATTCATGTCCAATTATACGAGCAACGAATATATCGTACACATCAATGCTCCCGTTTTGCCATTTATTTTCACGAATTGTTCAATACACATTGCTATGGTTTGCTAAAGTTTTTTCTACAACGATCGCGAATGATCGGTTTTCCTTCCTTTTTTTTTTAAAGTGAAAACTTCTCTAGAATGGAAGTAATTTAAAAAAATGACAATCATTTCTTTCTTTCTATTGTAATTATTTAACAATTATTTTATTATTTTGATACAATCTACTAACATTACAAGACAATATAAAACGAAAGTCATTACTGAACAGGAGATATTTTAATAATTACAATAGAATGAAAAAAATGAAATTTTCTGAACGTTATAATCTGGTATATATAAGTTACCGATAAACTTTCACGATTTGCACCACTGATTGACAATCATTTAGTGTTGCTCTGCTCGTTTGACCGAACCGTCAGCTCTAGTATGAATTTTTTGATTTCGACGAGTGTCGAAAATATTTTGTTTATTCAATCGATAAGCTTGTTTCCATTGACTGTAAATTTCTTGTTCGGTTTGAAGCTTTTATTAAACGTTCATGTGTAACGGTTGATCGGTCTACGGTTAGTTCGATTTAGATAGCTTTTCCACACCTAAACGTTAATTAGGCTCGAACTATTCAGGAGTCATGTATATATATGCAAAAACTACAAATAATTATTATTGTCACGTTGGACGTGCATCATTCGAAAAACCGGTTAATCCAGTTAATGCGAAGCAGCCTCCTGGCGATCGAGAGACGTTCATTCGGTAAAAGGCCATCGCGATAAACATGTCCAATTTTTACTTAAGTTACCCGCAGCGTTCTTGGATTAAGTTCGCTTCGTACGTTACATCTTGCGAATGGTTATATTTAAGTTTCCTCCTGGTCGTTTCTTAGAACGCGTTTCTTCAATATTCAAAACGAGACTTAAATGAAGCTCGTTGTCAAGTTGGTAGGATTGGTCGATCATTGAGGTTCCTTTCTGTTTCAACTAATAAGGTAGCATATATTATTTATTTTTGGGCTTTATTAGGAGTTCAATCGAAAAAATAGATGACAAAATGAACGAATTGCAATTTATAATCGTACTTTGGAAGTTTTTAATAACGTATCAACAGTGTTACTAGGGTCAGTTAATTGTTCGTTATTCTCGTTTGCAACGCGTAAGAATGAAGAAGAAGAAGAAGAAGAAGAAGTGAAGAGGCGTCGAGGGGGTGGTAATGGGGGGATGGAACTCGCGTGCGAATTGCGAGTACCTTCTCCTCGTCGCGGTAAACACGAGTAGACGAGAAAGAAGAGTGAGATAGATAAAAAGAGAGAAAGAGAGAGAAAGAGAGAGAAAGAGAGAGAAAGAGATATGGGAGAGGGAGGAGAATGAAATGGCTCTCGGCTGCCGCTACCAGACAAAGAAGCCCGTCAAGCACGATGATGGACGCCTTCATGAACGACCCTACGGAGCCCCGTACATCACTTTTATTACCGCCGTCCTCATTTTCATATTTCATATTTACATTTCTAGACCGCCGTAAATCAGCGAATTTATGGGTAATTAGGCCTTTGTGCCGCGTGGACCCACCGAGTCAGCCGTGGAGAGATTGGGGGTGGAGCAAGCCTCATCCTCCTCTTCCTCCTCATCTCCTCCTCCTTCTCTTCATCACAGAGAGCTTCGCTTATCGAACGGTATGGTAGTCTTCTCTTTCTCTCTCTCTCTCTCTCTCTCTCTCTCTCTTTTTCTGACTTATTTCGTGACTCAAAACTACCCCTTTTTCGTTCACGGTTCCTTTTATTTTTTTCTCTCTCAACATTACTGCTGTTTATGTACTTTTTCGAAATAAGAAACAAGGAAAATGAGGTTCTTTTTCTTTCTCGAAAAAGGATTTCAAAGTTTGGATTAAGAGTATCTTTCGGAACGTGGATTTAAAAGAAGATTGGACCGGTAGATTCGTATTTATTTTTGCTTTTAGTTTGTGTAGAAAAGTTTAGTGTCTAACAGAGGATTCTTTCTTATTGTCTATCTATTTAGATTTGCGAGTGATGCTGAATGATGACTATGTGCAATAGAGTAGTTATTCTTCAATATTTGTTGTCTATCATTTTTTTAACATATTTGATCAGAATGATTCGTTAAAGTAAATAGTGTGAATGTTGTAGAATTTATTTCGCAGAATAAGAAAGATATTTTTAAGATTTTGTAAGGTTGAAAGAAAAAAAGGGAATAATATTTGTAACTAGACAGCAATGAGATCATAGGCGTTGAAGCACGTTGTTATCGTGTCATAAAGATTCTCCTTAATATTTAACAGTGGGTTTTAATGGCGCACGCAGGTGCGAGAGTACATCTTGTCGTCTACTTTCCATTCTCATCGCGTACATTAAGTATCTGATAATGATGGTTTACAATAAAATGGCCAGCCAAGTTTCCTTCCATTCGCTAATTATACAAACTTACGTTACTTCTTCTTCTTCTTCTTCTTGTTTTTCTCCGTTGATCCAATATGTTGATCGTTAAAAATGTCGATGCATACTTTCAAAGTCGTTTCCTTTTAACATTATTTTGTTCTGCATCGTTAGAATCGTATGGTGAATTAATAAGATTATTACGACAAAATATTTTTAATAATACTATCTACCTCAGTTTTTCCTTAATTATTTTAATTTGTCGACTCTGAGTTGAATAGCAGAATGGTTATTAATTAATTATGGTTTTTTTTTTTTACTTTAATTCATGTTAATCTTTCAAAGAAGAACATCTTTTAATATCTTTTAGAAAATTTCCATTTGTAGTAGATATACTAACTTTTGCGTCTAAAAACAAGAAGAGAAGAGAAGAGAAGAGAAGAGAAGAGAAGAGAAGAGAAGAGAAGAGAAGAGAAGAGAAGAGAGAAGAAATATTCTCTTATCTTTATTGTCTTGTAGTTTGGGACAAGTTACTTTTCAAGGAATAAGAGTATCGAAAGTCTCTGAGCGTTGCAACCATGTACTACATTTTAGCGACAAAAGTTTAAAATTTTCTTTGATTTTATTTTCGAGCGGTCTAGTGTTTTTGTAGGATTTCAATGGTTTTAAATAATACTGATTTTAAGTATAACAAATTCTTTTTTTTTTCTTTTTTCTTTTTAAAAGTAGGTAACATTCAAATATTTGGTTGTCAAGAAAGTTTGTTGTGATTTATAAGTCTTAATCTGTACACGCATATATATTGTTAATGAGATATCGTATAGGAACTTATTATGTTTGTTTAATTTTAATGAAATCGAAATATGTTGAGATTATTATAACCTAGTTTCTGAGAGTCATAAGGCGATTCGTCCCTGCTTTGTAGTTTATAGAACTTGCAGTGAAATGGTACGTGCACGACAACCCGGCGACTGGTGGAAGCTGTTAGTTCGCTTCATATCTTAATGAGACCAGCTTGTCGTTTAAACTCTACCTACCCGAAAGGGTGCCTGAGACGTGCAAATCAGAGGAGAGATTCTCCCTAAACCCTTTAATTAGTGCTCATAAATTCGGACGATATAAGTCGATAATGCTCTTTGTGGTTAATTTATGTAATCTTATTACAAACATGCGTAGCCAGAGGAATTTCTCGAGTATTTTGAATCATCAAATCAGTAAAAACTTGAAGCAGTCATTGGCTGAAGCACAAGTTGCCTGAAAAATGTATAGGTACGAATTTGTTTTTCTGTTTTTCTGTTTTTCTGTAAATTCTATGAAATACTACATACTCCCTTTTTGCAAACATCCATTCATTTATCCTTCAAACTCTTTAGATTTTCGTATTAATGAGTCCCCATAAATTAGGAAAAGAAAATTAAAAAAGGAATACGCGTTTGAAAAAATCAAAATGCGTAAAGATGGTAAAACATTTCTAAGGACTAGACGTAATGTGCGTATATTTACTTTAGTACCCACCTGTTGCAGTAACCCAGTTTCTTACGCACACTTACGGCTAACTTTTTAAACTTGTCGACAATCCTTTTAAGTTCTTCAACTTTAAATAATATTTCGAAGAATTGAGTTAATGCAGAGTGATTTTGTTTCTCAGGCGATTTATAAATTGATTTATTCAATTCTTAAGTTTTATATCTTTGCGTCTAATATCGTTCAATGTAAGATATCGTTCAGTATATTCTTATTAATATTCCTCCTTGTAAAATAAATAGCTTTGTTTCTTTCCTTCTTTTAATATATTGTCAAAGATAAAAAATTAGTTTTGCTTCTATTATCATCTTCATTCTAAATTTGTAATATGTAATTTGAGAAGTCTGCAAGTATTTGAATGGAAAATTACAGTCAAGATTTATTTCTCTAATATAATCTTTTATTAAATAAAGTAAAATCAATGTTATTTAATATTTTGATATTTACGTAATTAAATAATATTTGCAAAATAGTATCAATAGAAAGGATGTTCTTAGAATTTCATGCTTTTCTCGGCAGATGGGGTTTCGATGCAATTGCAGAACTTTACCATCCAATCGAGAAAAAATATATAGATATATTTTTGTTGTTATTTATAAAATTATTATCATTTAGGAATGAATAATCATACCATTACAATAATAAAATGATCTTAAATTGAAACAATAAATTTCTCAATCCATTTATACGTATCGTGAATAATTATCGGATTTAATTTCTACCAGCGTGGAATGTAACTTGGTATAATTATTAGAAATTCACTTTTCATTTTCGTTCATATCGCTTTGCAAAATCTCTCTCTCTCACAATCAGACTGATTCCAACCATAAGAGAGAGAATTCGTACAAGTTAGTAAAGTAGCAGAGACATAAACAAGAGAGGATGTCGGCTTCGTATTTCCTCGAAGTAGAAACCACCAAGCCCCGATCGAATTCGCAGGTTGCATTAGCATACAATCGCCGTTGCATTCGATCTCGCGTTCTGTATCTGCGTTGCACGCATTTCCTTCCGTCCCTTTCGTTCCCTCTCTGTTCTTACTCTTAATAGCAGGGAACACGTTAATTCATTGTATGTTTAATATGGAAGTGACCGTTCGTTCGAAATCACGATTCGTTCTATTTATTTTCTTTATTTTTCTTTATTTTTCTTTATTTTTCTTTATTTTTCTTTTGGTTGCAACGATGGAAAGAGGAATGACAGAAAAATAGAGAGAAAATGGGCGAGTGAGAGAGAAAGAAAGATTCAAGGGTACTAAACGGAAACAGACAGGCAACGAGAGAGATAAAGTAACGAGACAACACACAGACATGGCGCGACGCGTCATAGCACGTGCACGTGCATTGATACCGATATTTATGTTCGCCAGTTAATCATGTCAAAATCGTTTGATTTGTCGTTGGCTTTTATGGAGGGGAATTAAAACGTTCATTTCGCCGCAGACACTCGCCAACAGTGACCGTTCCGTTGGTGTCGCTCGTTCTGCGTTACTATCGTAACGTGAGTTATTTTCTCGACAGTTTTCACGGAAGCGAAAGAGAGGGATCGCGGCTTTTGATAGTGAAAGGAGCTTTTTGCAAAATTAGCCTTCCTCTCCATCCATTGGTTTTGCGTTAACCACCCACCTACCTGGCATTTTTTATTTCTAACATCTCATTTACAATTAGCTCTGTTTTAAGTTAACAATAAATGTAATTTTGTTCTTTTTAGCATAAGTACGTCTTCATGCTTATCGAGTCGAGAAAGAATTGCTTACAATCTAATACTTTTTCTTCTAGAAATCCCTTTTTCTTTTTTATCTCGGTGAGATTCTTTCGAGGAAAGAAATACTTTGATGAAAGACTCACGTACCGATGGTATTGTCGTCCGGGTTTAGTAATATACATAAAGCTTTATTGCCATCGTCTCTGGAAACTTCGCTGATTGTATTATCGAACGAGAACCCGTACTATCTGTTGTCGTTGCAATTCTCGAGGTGTACCTGATCTATCCCTCTTTCCTTTGCACTATTATGTTTTTGTTTTTTTTTCATAAATCCAATCACACACTTTCGCGAATAATATCTTTAGCCCTTAATAAAAAATCAAATTATATTCATAGATATAATCAGAGGAAGATCATCGTTAATAAGCGAAAGGTGAAGTTTAACCAGATCGCTCGTGTTGAGTCTTCTTACTCATTCTTGCTCATGTATAGTAAGCTTCAGATAGGTATTAGATAGGAAGGTAGTCGACTAATTAATTGACGTCTATTGCCTTTGTAGACGAGATGTCAAAACTCGAAGATGGACGCCGCGAGGCTGGCGTTTGCGGCTATGTTGTTGGAATCCTTTGTCGTAACGGATCCTATCTTCTCTAAGCTCTTCGAAGAAGATCACTTTGCAGAGACGTCCAAAGCTTAACAACGTCGATCTTCACTTTCATATAAACGATAATGTATATATGTATACATACTTTTGTCAGGAGAATGTGGAAATTAATAATCAAAGGAAGTCTACTCCGTTGTAAAGAGCTGATAAATTAGAAAAAAAACAAAAAAACATTTTTTAATCCTAGAAGCGATTGCCATTTTTACGATCTTAAAGCATATAATTACGCGAATGTTTTTTTTACATGCTGCAAGCATCACTCATCGCATCACCCTTTCTCAGTTTGAAAATCATATTTGTACATGTAATAATTAGAAAGATTATTTAATTGACTTCTCTCCACCCTTCATTTTCTCCTTTTCGTTAAAGTAAGGAATAAGAACACGAAACAGAGTCTTTTTGTCGGGAAACGAATGATGCACCTGCCAAGGAAGCATTCCAGCGAAGAAGATCAACGCGCGAATTCTCACAACGAGGACAAAGTTAGTCGATGGACAGTAAGTAGGGGGTCCCTAGTGGATCGACAGGCGTCCATCAAGGTGCTTGCTGGTACGTAAAAAGAACATTTAAAGAGAAGGACGAGGTAATGGGATAGGAATAAGAATAAGAAGAAGAAAGGTGGAGGAAGGGAATTCAAAGACGAACGAAGTTGTAGTTTAAAGAGGAAAGAGAGACAGACGGAAGGTTGACGAGCTGCTTGGCTCTTCTTCCTTACTCTTGGGATTGGTAAAAGAAAGAGAATGAGAGAAAGAGAGAAAGAAGAGGATTGATGGAAAGGGAAAAGAGAACAAAGGAGGAAATGAGGGAGATGGAGAGAAGTACCGGAAAGGAAGGAAAAGAGAAAAGAGAAAAGAGAAAAGGGAAAAGGTGGGGGAGAGTTGGGGTGTAGAGGTGGAGGCAGAAGCAGCCGGCATCAGCTCGGTCCGCGCGCTTCTATCACGTCGGGCGAACGGGCGGACAGCTCGGAGGCGATTTGTCTTTCATTTCGGGCTAATTTATTGCGCCCAGGCAGCTTTCTTTCTCTGTCCTTCCTTCTTTCTTCCTCTCGTCCTACTCTCCCTTTCTCCATCCTTCTCTCTCACTCTAGCGCTATTCTCGACTCCGCACCATTCAGCCACGCCCCACCCAACTAATGTCCCACATAAAACTTGGTATCAGCGATCCTCAAACGGGGATTTACAATCCCTTCAAGCGCCGCTGTCACGATAAATCCTCGAGGGCGACGTCGATATATCTCGCGCGCGAATACTTCTGTCCCTAATGGATACCCCCTTGGTACCATACAAGCTCGTCGTTGGAGTCGAAACCAGTCGGGATCCTTCGTATATCCGTAACCGAGTCGAAAACCCCTACGTGTCCCTCCACGACGATCGACGGACTACGACGAATGCATCCTAACGATCTTTCTCTCTTTCTCTTTCTTCTTTTTCTTCTTGATTTCCGTTGGGTCAAAAGGATTCTTCTCTATTTTCCATCTTTCTTATCAGTCTCCGATTTAATTAGAAAACAATTTCCAAGTAGTTTGAGAATACTACAATCGATTACTTAGATAAGAGAGAGGGACATCGTACGTTATTGTTGTTAGTTACGTTATTCGAAATTATATCTTTTTTCATAGATAAAGAATAGAAAAAAAAAATAAGGTAAAGATTGAGAATAGAAGACCTACGTGGAAAACGCATTATCGGGTTATAACAGCATCCTATTAGGCTACTCGTCGCAGACAGTTAATAAGGGTAAAAGCGCGCGTTCGTGCAATTAAGAGCGGTAATAAGCGCCTTAAAGCCAATAAGATGTTTCCTAATGGGACAAGCTAACAGCGTCGGACCAATTATCCGAGCGCGTATTAAAATAAGCGTAAAGAAGGACCGAACAGATATAGGCAGCCTTTAACATTCTCGCGGTTCTTTCTACACGTATACGCCCACCCGATTTCCTAGCTGATCTCGATTACGCGATGAGAATGAGAATAATGAAAGACAGAGAGAGAGAGAGAGAGAGAGAGAGAGAGAGAGAAAGAAGGCTTCGGCATTTAAGGAAAAAGAAAAAGGGATTCTTCCAGGACGATATCTCGAAACGCTTAAGCACCGCTAATCCTCGAACGATGCTGGTTTCGTAGCTCGTGCGTTAACGTACCTTTCGATTCCATTAAAACTAAAGAAGGAGAAGGGGATATTCTGGAGTAGTCACTATGTGTGTAGAGTGTGAGTACTTTCTCTTTATTATTTCTTTTTTTCACCATTCCGAGAGAGATCACGGAAACTCATTGCTCGTGGTTCGCTTATGCGACCCATTTTACGCGTTAGACTTTACTTCTTTTTCATTTCTTTTTGTTCCTCTCTTTGGTAGTTCGAACGACGACAATATGAATATGGAGGAGAGAGCGCTTCTATAATGCCACTCTCTTGTTTCGCGATTGTCTTTACACAACGAAAAGGTGTAGAGAAGGAAGAGAGAGAGAGAGAGAAAGAGAGAGGGTGGTTTCTTGTCGGAGGCTTTTGGCATAAGTCCTCGTTATGATTCAACGTGCCTTAAGCCGGTCTTCGCGTCGAGTCCGCGGGTGTACCTCCTTTGCCCACTCTCTTACCCTTCCTGTTCTTCTTCTCTCACTCTCTTTCTCTCTTTCTCTCTTTCGTTACTAATTCCGGTCCACAAGTTTCAGCTTCTTCTCCTCTTCCTCGTGTCTATTTCCAAAGCACGACGTCAAGGAATATTACGCGGGTGCTTAGGAGTCGGCATTTTGCGTGCTTGCTAGTGGCATTGGTACATGCCAACAGCAAGCAAGCAGCCAACAACGACACCGGGATCACGGAGTTACAACATGCATTCGCTACGGATCTTCGAGTCTACCGGCATTAACTTATCGCGCGTATCTGCGCAATGAACCACCCCCAATAGAAGATGTTGTTTATTTTCTTGCTTAGGAGATTTACCAGGGAGTTTAAGTCGTTCGACGAATGCCTTCTCTTTAACTTTGAAAGGCTCGGTTGCATTTGAATGAAATTAATAAAAAAGTTAGAAATTCGCTGATGTAGAATGCGTTATCGTTTTAATCGATTTTCTATATCATTAAATCTAAAGTAGCTTTTATATCTCTTCTCTTGGTACAACATAACGAGAAATTCTTCAGCTCACGGTTTATCGGACACGATTCTCGTGGTGGACGCTTACCACCGCATCGGCCATTCCCCTGTTTCTCTCGTAGTTCTTCGGTAGGACGTAATACTCTTGAGGGGGACATGTGTGTTAGTGGATGTGCGTGCATGCCTAACGAAGCGTGCAGCCTCCACTAGCCCCACCAGTTCCTAGAACGTTACGGCACAGGCCGTAACAATTATTAACCTGATTGCACCTGATCATATACGAGGAGTAACACGCGCGACCTTCTCTGTGTCAGTATGTATGTGTGTCCGGTGAACGTGGAATACCGCGTAGGGGTGGAAAGGTAACGTCGGTGATACGTGTGTATGTATATGTACGTGGGACAACAGCGTTGCCGTGAGGCTAAAGCTCCCGTTTAATCCTGTCGCGGATTCGAGTCTCGGGATTTGGCTACTCGAAGTTGCGTGAGAGGGGAGTTTCAAAACGAGAGAAAGAGAAAGATGGAGAAGGAGAAGCGCGGAGAGGAGCTACGCGCTCGTGTATAACGAATCAATTCTCTCTCTCTCTCTCTCTCTCTTATTCTCTCTTTTTCTCTTTCTGTCTTTCTCGATAGCGCGTAGATAGGGTCGCGTTGGTGCGGCACACGTGGTCGGTTACTCCGTTGCACTCAGGACGCAGTTGCGCGCAGTAGAGAGTTTCGACGAGCCGTCGCTGTTTTACTGTAAGGGGTTAATTGCATTGCCAATAACAGATAATGCAACAATCAATGATTTAGGCGGATGAACGGTAGAGGCGAAGAGGCGCAGGGGCTGGAGTTGGAGTACGCAACCTCTTCTCACTCTCTCTCTTGTACCCTCATACCCCTTCCTCAACAATCCCTGTTACGGTAGGCAGCAGCGGTATACTGCCTATATACGTTACTATGATGTTTGCAGCCGCGGCAACTCCCACCCTTTCACTAATTTAAACAGTCCCAGCAGGCTCGCGGCAGATTATCCTAACAATAATTGGCCGCGCTTCCTAAACCGTTCGGGTGTTGAGCACGCAGCTGGAGGACGCGCGATTAGGCGGTGAGAAAATGGAGCCCGGAATGGCTATGCGACAGCGTGAAATGCGACTTTGAAAGGAATCGGTGGTGAGGATGGAGGGTGTGGGAGAGAAGGGGTAGTAGGCCGTAGGTATAGCGCGAATATTACCGTAAGCGATAGAATCTTGCAGCGATTCTGCGTTACATTGGGGGCTCGTTCGCAGCGCTTGCGATCGTGATATTTGGAAAAGCGAGAAATTATCTTGCGTTTCAACACGCTAAAGGTTCGCAGTTAGATGTTCGTTATGCTTTTGCGAATAATTTTCATATTCACGTGTCTTATGATGTTGGATTCTATTTTGATAGTTTGAAGTGGTCTGTTATGACAATAACCTCCTTCATTTTGAAGAGAAAAATCGGAAGACGTAGGAAGGGTGGTTGTTCTAAGTGCGTACGTAATACGAGACCCCGTATTTCGTCCAGGCGACGTTTTCATCGCGCAATTTTTCCCAAGTTACCGTCCATATACCGAGAGTTATGTCTGTCAGGGAATTAATATAGGCAAGATTTGTTGTTATTACTGAGCTGGCGCGGGGCCGTGCTAGGACGGGGCCACAGCGACGACGCTGCTGGCGACGGCGTTCGCGGAGGTTGCTTTCTCAGGGCGCGCAGAGTGAAGCCATTACTTACTATAACTGCCGGCAGGGTAGGACGCTTGCGTTCCTGTCAGGCATCCATCATCGCGACTAATGGTTCCACTCTGCTGCCAATAACATCCGGCCATACACTTCCAGCTGGAAACCTCGCGACAGTGTTACACTCCAATATCTCGCTATGACCCCTTAGCTCCGATCTTTGCGCGCATATTCACTTTTACGCATTCGAGCGAAAAACTTTTCACGAGGTCAACGATTTTCCATGGAATGCGTCTGTCTTCTTATCCTTCCGAGGGAGAGAGTCATTTAATGTCGTTAAGCGAGAAGAATTTCGGCGTGCGGTATGTTTGGAATTCGTGAAGTTTCATCTGCTACCTCGACGAGATAATGCCGACTTAACCATTTTTTTCCTTTTTTACTTTTTCCTTCTTTTTTTTGTTTTGTTTTAGCTCGGGCTGCTGGTGAACGTTCATCGAGACGTTTTTACGATTGTTACGGTCCGCTTTCAAGTGCGTTGCGCTGTGCATGGTTACCGTGTTGCCCCGGTATTAATTTCCCGTGCTTCCACCGTTTCGTGAAAATGTACTGGTTGGTCGGGCGTTAATTTATACACTTGCGAAATGTTGTAAAACGTTCGTGCGTAATGCCGTCTGGTTCTTGAATCCTTTGTAACAACATTAAAGATTCTTTCGTCTGTCCATTAAATCGTATTATATTAGGGGAAGAATGTTACGCATTTATGTTTTGTTTTTCATGGTGATATATATTTTTTCGTTCCGTCCATGGTGCAGCGTCCATCGTATGCTTTCAGACAAACGTCATTAAATTTTTATATGAGAGTAACTATCGCGCGAAATGTATAATTTGAAATATCAGTGCACTCACATGTTCGGGATATGTCCAGTAGAATGGAAGAGATCTACTTTTGGTATAAATACGTACGTTACAATGAAAATTTTACAATTATACGTTTAATGGTAGAAGAAAAATCTCTGGTACAATGCTGTTTCCACCTTTAATCACAGAAATTAAATTTTAGTGTCATGTTACGTGCGAGTGAGTCCAGAGACAGACGTAATAATTTATTTTCATAATTAAATTTCACATTGGACCGCAAATTACTTTTGGATTATGTAATTAATTGCCCATTCCTCGCAACATACTTTTGTAATTTGTATTTTGTTTGGTCATCGATTGTAAAAACACCCTCGCCCGCCAATTTCCGATAATGCCCGAAAAATAAATCCGCTATATCGGTGCACTCGTTCGCATTAAAAGAATTAAATAATTATTACGGATATAATAAATAAATAGTAATATCTTTGCAGTATTCGCTTTTTACCATGAAGTAGATATCCATATTCCCCATCGATATTCATGCGAATACCGAAATTCGTTACAATCCGTGGGGTGTTCTTTTGCTTTTTGTTGCTGGAGGGAAGCGCAAACAAGGACATAGAGAAGTTGGAGACCGTTAATGCGCGATAGAAATCAATCATATAGTCGTGGGAGTGTTACGAGTATTCGAAAGGGTGTCCCGACAGTGAATGTGGAATTTCGATGATCAGCCTTGAACAGTGGTTGCCAATGTGGCTAGCCAGGAATGGTTCTGGAATGGTTCAGGAATGGAGACGCTTTGATTGCCGGTAAGCCAGGCTCATATATGGACGGACGAGGGCTTCCCTAGGAAGAGGGGGAGAGAGTGCGTAACAGCAACGGTCAGATAGTTATTGCTGAGCGATTTGATAGGTGGATAATGACGAGTAATGACACACCGCGGTGGGAATCGAAACTACCACCCACACGTATGGACGTGTATATTCTCGTTGCCGTTGCCGTTGCCGTTGCCGTTGCCGTTGCCGTTGCAACTCACCCTCCACCTCTTCCTCTTGTTTCTCCTCGGTATGTGCGTAGTAGCTAGAACTGTGGCATAACGCGGGACGCGGATGTGGATATGAGATTGCATCATGCATATGCAGCTGCATTTGGCATCGGACTATGCCGGGCCAATCACTGCCGTGAAACTTGATTGTCGCCGATTATCCCGGTCGATCGACCTAATAAAACGCGAATATTTTGCGACATTACTGCACCGCAGAGCCGCCTTCCCCCATTCTATGATTTCGATCTTGCGTTTTATGGAGAACGATGGGTTACGATCGATATTGCTCTGCTCGCGTGAATCCAACGATACGAGCTATTTCGACGGTAGATACTTTACGAGCTTTGACTACATTTTTTGATATTTCGTTTGGTTGTACGTTAACTAATAAGGTGGGTGTATTTTTTGTTAAATTTGATCGTAAGCAGACGTGTATCTGTTGGTATAAGATTACATGGAGTTAAGCTGAATCAGGATAACTCAAAGTAAACTCGTCCGTTTTGAGAAGACTTCGTCGGTTCGTTTTATATACGCTGAGTCGCAGAGTTTGGACGGCACGTAGCGACATTTAGTATACGGGATAAACGGTCATAAGTATGTGAAGGAGCAGGAAAGGTACGGCTTTTGTTATGCATACGAATTATGGTCGATGTTGGCGATTCGTATTCATTAAATCTAGGTGTATCGTATCTCCTGGGACACGTACGTAGTATATGTAAAGGAAGAAGGGTGCTGCTGCAAAACACAGTTAGTATTTATCTTTTTTCTCTCTTTCTCTCTCATTTTATTTGCGTGAACTTTTAGGTATCTCTTGGGAAAAGAAAATCGCCGTTGAAGCAGCCAAGATCACGAATCTTGGGCGATGATGGCACTCAAGACTTCACGTCGTGAAGAGTCAGCAGTAGTCGTTATAGAAACTCACAAGTGAGAAAGTAATACCTGTTGCATACGTAAGTGATTTTTTTTCATAGGAAAAGAATTTTGATGGAACGCCTTGTTACTGGAAGAAACTGTTTCGAAACGAATTGTATTGAAACAATGAACAATATCTATCGCGAATGTACGATACGAGTTTCTCGTTGGAAGAACATGGTGAAACATAATTATCGTCCAGTATCGATATCATCGCAATAACGCGAGCGTACAAATATCGTGACAAGTACACATACATATTCGTGCGTAACATAGACAGGATTGCATTAGCGTAATGCGTGCCAGGTAATTTTAGTATCGCGAAATAACGAGGGTCCTTTTGACGCGATAATAAATTTCGTCGAGAGCCATTGTTTCCCATTGGATCGCGTTTCGTTTACATTGAACGATATTTCCGCATAAGTGATTTCCTTCGGTTGACACTGCGATGCAAAAGCGTGTAACGTAGTAACGAATTACAGTGAAACTAGATTTAACGAAAGTGGACACGCCCATTGGATGGAAAACTATAGGATAAAGTGCACACCGGGAGATGATTTTACGCGTACGAAAGGAAGAGAAGAGACGGTGGAGAAGGAGTTGGCGACGTTGGCGACGTTGGCGACGTTGGCCGACGTCGAAGTAGCGGTTATCTAGGCAATTAATATGATTGAGGAGACATCTCTCACGTCTCCGTAATATCCAGCAATGGCCCAAGTTCTGATTGCTTTCCCCGTTCCACCCACGCTTTACCTTGCTATCTCGAGTACCATAACCCTTGCGCGCTTCCTTGCTCTTCCCATGAGCTCCAAGTTAACGAAACTGAGTTACAGCTCTCCAATGTTCCACCTATACCAGGCTTTTTTTCAAACCTATTTTTTGTCTTCACTATTCTATCCTACCCTCTAACGCGATAAACACGATTAACCGTAAAATGATAGACCAGGGACATCGTTATTTTGACGGGAAAAAAGGGTCCAGCTCGTAACATTTCGGACTATACTTTTCGCGAAGGATGATACTCTGCAGCATAGTAGGACATTTGACGGAAACGCTAGCACGAAGATCCGATTGTTGGTTCGATGGGGCTCGTATATTGAACGGCGGGAGGATTGGTGTAAGGGTTGGAAGAGAAGGTGGGTGTCGAAGAGATCGAGTCGGATGCGTAGAGGTGGATCTAAGTGTTAGTAAGTATATATGTCTATGTGAAAGAGAATTGGTGGAAGAGATGAAGAAGAGGTGGGAGTAGAACAACCATCACACTCAAAGCGCTACGTGACACACCAGCTACGGTTCTTATCTGTCGTCCCCGTTTTCCGCTCCCGTTTTCCGTCCCCGCGGTGCCACGGATTCCAACGGGGTTCTCGCGATAATCCGAACATTCCGTCCTCCCTCCACGTTCACCCTCCACTACTACCACCACTTCCACATCACTTCCACCACTACAACCACTTCTACTACCTCCTTCTACTGGAACCTTCTCCGTTGCTTCTCTGTCGTTTCTCTGGTTATATCCAGAAATAGAAAGAGAGAGAGAGAGAGAGGGAGAGAGAGAGAGAGAGAGGGAGAGAGAGAGAGAGAGAGAGAGAAAGCCTCCGGGCGTCGGCTTGTATACCTTATAACCGGTATGTGACGTTATAATCGCGCGCGTGTGTTCCCTTCTTCCACCCTATCTACCTACGTATGCAAGCACCGCAGTTTGCGACTACGTCACGGCTGGATCGTAAACTCGGCAGCTCGGAATCAAACGCCTCGCCCTCGTCCTCGTCCTACCGCGAAACTATGTATATCGTATGGAGAACCAACCACCGAGAACTTCTATCTCTTTTCTCTTTCTCTTTCTCTTTCTTTTTATCTCAATGTCCCTCTCTCTTTCTATCTTTTCAGGGCGTACTAAAGATGAGCAGTTAGAAACCTTACAGGAGTTTCATATCTCTCTCTCTCCCTCTCTCTCTCTAGTTTTCTTTTTATTCGCGATACTTTGTAGGTATATCTACTAGTTCCTACTTTCTTTTCGATATTGTATTCTTTCGTAATCTCAAATTGCATGTATAAGGGTGTCACAAAGGTTTGATTTTTTTGTTTGTTTGTAAGTACGATCACCGATATCGCAATTCATATATTATTATTCAAGTCAGTATGAAAAGTGGGTTAAATTTGCGATAAGTGCTTATCGCACTCGATCGATCGATCGAAAATTCAAAGGAATTTGAAGGATTATTTTGACGAGAATGTAGGACAACTTTGGTCGTAGTTTTTCCTTGGCTTTGGGCCAATCTTGTTTCTTTGCGAAATGGAAGGTTTAAGTTCACGCTGTTTTGTAGGATTAGCCCGTAGTGCCATTGCTAGGAGAACGGAACCCACGTAAGTCGTTCCGAAACGTTGGAAATCGAATCGCACAAGTCGTTGTCGTTAACTACGTCATGGGTAACAATGGGCCCTTAATGGCAATTAGAGAAGCAACCTCAACCGCTACAAAGGTCTTAAAGCCAGTCTTAACAAGCGATCGTACTTTTTGAAGGAATCATGTTGTTCCAGAAAATCATACTAAAATCATAGAAAATAGAACTTGTTTATTTATCGATCAAAAAAACTACTTCTTTGGTTGGTCGCGAATAAAAAAGAACAAATAGTCAAAGTTGTTTTTAACGTTTCAAAAGATATATCATGTAACGAATGATCGCAGTGAAATGCAGCGAATTAGTCTGTGTAATTAGTACCTAATTATCTAGCGTATCATATTATATGCCGAGAGATTACACAAAGAACGTGTCGTTCCGACGAAATCATCCCGTCGCTGTCGGCTTATTTCATTGTAAATCGCTATCGTAAATCGCTATCGTAAATCGCACGATATTATTAATCCAAATTCTCATTTCGTTAACAATTTAATTGGCAAATGTAGATTCTCGAACGATACAGAAAAGAGATTTAGAATGAAGTGCATTATTATTTATTTTATCCGATCAAATGAGGCCGACCTTGACGTCAAAGAGAGATTCAACGATAATTTCGAATTTTTCAGACATGTTATTTTGCAGGTACATATACAGGGTGTCTCAGGTTTTGTTGAAAAAACTGAGAGAAAATGTAAAAGAAAGGTTCCATCACAAAAATGTCTCAATTTTTTTGATCCGATTGACGTTACAGTAACAATCATACTAAGTCGTTTGAAATACGTGACTTTTGAAATGTTTCAAGACTCACGTATAAGAGCAATATTTTGAAATAGACATGTTCGACCTTTCATAAGGAAAATGCATTGGAAAATCTATTGAAAATCCATTAGAAATCCGTTCATGAAATAGACAATGTTGAGTAAATATCAAGAATATTCTTTATTTTAATTTGTTTAATAAGCTCTCAAAGTTAAGCCAAATAATTCTGAGACACTCTGTGTACATATAAATGATGCTGGTGGCAAAGCACGAAAGATGTCTTTAACGTGTGTCTACGTGAAAGAGAAAGAAAGAAAGAAAGAAAGAAAGAAGAGAGAGTAGGTTTTTGGTCCGGTAGCAAGTCGGTATCCCCCGGTTTCTTTCATTACCCTCGCGAAAGAAGGAAGTCAAAGACGCCCAAGAAGAAGGAGCTTTTGAGCCCGGGGCGGAAAGTGGGCTGGTCCGGGCCGAGTTGAGCCTAGCCGAGACGTAAGATTCTTTTCTTTCCTATCTCCAATTGCAAATTTAGCCGCGGGTATATACGCGGGTCCGAGGAAAAGAAACGGAAAGGACGTAAGGAATACAAGCATGTACACACCCGAGGCACGCGACGACTTCTAAGAGTTTCTCTCTCATTTTACTGTAGCATATACAACGTCTCGCGTCCTTTCTTACTTCCTTTTCCTTCTGAGTATTTTTTCTAATTATCAAGGAAGAAAAAGAAGCACATTGCTAGGTCGTCTTATTCTGATTAACGTTTTCAGTAGATATCATCGTTGAAACATAGTTTCGTAGGGATCATGTACGCACGGTTTACGTAGTAGGTGCGCGTGCTATGCCAGCAAAACTTGGCCGACGGGTGTATAAAACGATAAATAGCCGCGTCACGAGTGCGATAGGGGTGAAGGGCTGGAGGACAAGGGGGAGGATAGGGTGCTTTGTTGGGTGTGGGTTAGTTGTGGAAGAACGCTCGACGAGTCCATATAGAAGGATGGGTGCGAACGAGAGGGAACGATGGAAAAACGGATAGAGAAAGATAAAGAGATGAACTCGTGCAAAAGAGAGAAAGATAGAGAGAGAGAGAGAGAGAGAGAGAGAGAGAGAGAGAGCGAGAGGACGAACACATGTCCGTGTCACCGCCGTCTCTCCTGCCTGGATCCCGGAATTTATGCCGGCCAGTGAATCACGTCAAAATTTGATTTGTCGATGGCTTTTATAGCGGCAAGTTATTGCGAACGTTATGTACAAATTCGGTGCGCGGTATACGCCGTAGGCTCTCTCTTTCTCTCTCAATCTTGCTCGTATCGAACATTTCCACTTTGTTGGAATGGCCTCGTAATGTTTCCGAAAACAGAAAAACCGGGAACGAATAATACCTACCACCTAGTTTGAAGGAAAGAGAGAAAGATAGATGGATAGATAGAAAAGGTAGAATGACGTACAGTTATCGCGTTACTTTTATCGCGTGGTCGACTCGGAGTTGATCTTTTTGACGGAACGAAACGATCGTCGTTCTCGACGTTCGCGGTTGTTGCATGGCCAAAAAAATGCGGATTGGATTTCGCCGGGTGATTCGGAACGTCAACGACAAAGCACCGCTGGAGAGAACCTGTTAATGAACATGACGTTTGATACAAGCGTATGCGTTTGAAAGCTCGTTCGGTAGTAGTTAGAACGGATATGGTGACGATGAGTTGAAACAGATTCAGATTATGATTACGCGATCCTCCGTAAACTGGTTCATTATATGATGCAAGCTGGATATAATGACACACACACAAAGAGAGAGAGAGAGAGAGAGAGAGAGAGAGAGAGAGATTGTACAATCAGATCAATTTTAATCGATAAATCGCTTGAAATATATTTTTATCGATCATGGGCTTGTTAGAGAGGAGTGAATAAATCAAAGCGTTGGTGGTAAACGAGGAACGCAAGTTTGACGATCTTTTAGGACGAATAGCGTGTCGTGGTTGAAATAATATTTTAAAAATTTCCACATATTTATCCGCAAAGTACCTACCTTTCTACGAGAGAGAAAGAGAGAGAGAAAGAAATTTTCAAAGCACCGTGGCAACGGCAGTTAGGTGAAACCAACGAAGAGATATACATATATCAAGCGAGCTCAACGAATATATCATTCATAATTTGTTCGGAACGGTTGATTTGTAGCCCGCGACGTGCGGCGTCGAGCTATCCTCTTCCCGTACCTCCCAACCCTCTTTTCCACAATTTCTATCTCTCTTTCTCTCTCTCTCTCTCTCTCTCTCTCTCTATCTGTGTCGGTCCACGTCACGCGCCATTCTATCCCTAGCAAGCGTAGATTGAAATTAATACCCAATAATGCTTGTAAATCATTAGGGAAATGCACGAGCCGTGTTAAAACCGTGCTTCCATCCGCCGGTAACGGTGGTCACTCCATATTTGTATAGCGACGCTTTTGCCGACGGATAGAGAGTGAGAGAGAAAGAGAGAGCTCATGCGTCGAAGGTTCGCGTTTGCTCGCGATTCGCGTTAATCATTTCGTATTATATTCGTTCGAAAAATTGACCACCCCATAGATTAGTAAAGACGAATTAGTTATCTTCCTTCAATGCCAACCTATTCAAGTTAACGTTTTTGATTATTTATTCATCCAATTGTAGAGCTATGTGATTTTGTGGTAAAGGAAAAAGTGTTGGTGAAAAGAGGAAGTTGGTAGAAGCTACAGGATGGTTTCTCGGAAATCCTTAACGCCTATCGAGAGTTTACCGTGACGAGGCTTTTATTCGAAGCTTTTGGAAAGTCCAACCAGGGTTGGAAGCTGCACGCGAGCGAGACAGAGAAAGGGAAAGAGAGGTTGGTGTTAGTTTGAGGGTGGTGTGTATTTTCTGGTGTTCGCGTGTATCGGTGCTCGATGCGCACGTTCGCAGTGGGTCGTCGTTTAGGTGTGTATCAACGATAGTATCAACGGTATTCCAGTAGCGCCAGGGAGTACCTAATCTCGTGCTTCCTAATGGTAAACCGGGGGTGCTTGCAGGGTTGCTTAGGTGGCCGACACTTGGGGCCGAGTATATTACACTTACTACCGTAGAAGTGATACCGAGCCAATGGGCAAACACAAGTAAATCAAGATTGCCAGTGATTTGTGGTGGCCTGAGTGCCCCGGTGAGTTCGGCCCGTGAGTTTCGTCCTTCCCTGATACCGGAAACGGCCGTTTCGGCCGGCAGATAAAGGTGTTTCCACCGGTTCTCTACGCTTGTAGGAACGTCGCCGCCGGTTACCGCTATGTTTGCCGTGTCGTCGCTACCTCCAAGGTGTTCCCAGGTGCACGCTTAATCGCACCGAATAGATCCTCCAGCATAGACGCAACCGACGCCGTGGAGAATTATTTCCGGACTTTGCTCTAAGGGTACCTACCTACACTTATACACGAGAAAGGAAGTTCTTAGCCCACAACCTTTCCCTATTCTACTAGTTATTATTTTCCTATCTTCTATGAAATTTCATTTTTATCATAGATCTTTTATTTTTTGTTAATCTAATGTCTTTGTACTTACATATCAAAGAAAAACAAAGTGAATTGAAATTGAAAGAGCTCATTCAGGAAGCATCTTGATATCGATACTCGACACACTTCTTCCGTCCGAATGCAAAGTCTAAAAGTTCGACAAGGAGACGCGCGTACGTGCAACAGGTGGCCCATAAAGCGTGCACATCCGTTTATCAAGGACGAACGAGTGCATTCGTATTGACTGATGGGTGTTAAGGTCCATTGTAATGGTGACAGGATCCGTGCGTATGAGCCTTAAATCCGTACGACATCCTACCGATTGCTCGAGTTCGTATCGACCTGTATTTACGTTTATCGAACCGATGAAAAAAGATATTGACTTTATAATCGCTTTTTAATATATTAATAATTCAATACCAATAAAAAGAATGAAAATCTGTAAGGATGTTTGAGTTACGTCAGCTTCTCTTTTACAATTTAAAAACTAAATCCATTCGTCAGGAAGACCGAATATACGTTTTCTCAGATATATGAACGGTAGAATCGGTAGATCGTAATATCTAAATTATTCTGGAGACGACTACGGTTGAAATTCTCTCGGTTACCTCCCAACGAGGAGGAGGCATAAATTTGTAAGAAAGCAAGAAGGGTCGGAGGTTGGTTGGCGTTAGAAGCGATCTGGTTGGCGTTAACGAGAAAGAGAAAAGAAACTTTTATTAGGGAAGTGTCTAATTGGGTAGATTTTCATAGCGGTGTTTGGGGAAACGCAGAGGAGAGGCATACCTTCCACCTTTCTCGAGGAAGGCGGAAACGGTGCCGCGAGTCAAAGAACGGAGGTTACACCTCAGCGAATTTGCAGACAAGGTGGGCCCAGCGAGGCTCTGTATCATGGCCCCCGTGGCTTGCCCCACGACGATAGTAAAAACTTTTACAGTCCTTATAATTATGGGTAATTCACGGTAATTAACGAGGCTGGACGGAGTCACGCCGGCAATTTTCTGAGTAATATTTCTACGACGATAATATCGCGCTTTCCTACGGTAGCTATGCCCTCGCAAACGCCCTCGCAAACACCCGCGCGCCATTACCTTCGTCCTCGTAAGCTAGCTACCCCCTAGCCCCTGCTACCCTTTAACCGCGAGTATCAGGATTAAGAGAGTTCTCTTTCTCTTTCTTTGTCCTTTGGGGATTCTCCGATCGAACGATGCTTCTAGGACTTTAAACAAGTTAACCAAACTTTCTTGTCTTACCGATGAAGTCTAACATCCAGCACATCTTATCATGATTTATTCGATTTTTATTGTCTTATCTTTAATATTCGAAATATCGTAAGGTACTGTTTTTATTTGATACGGGTAGCGGGTAGACACTGTTTTCGTTCTCCCACCGGAGACAGGTCTACTTCAGGGATGCGACCCTGCCCACGCGAGCCATGATTATCTCCTATTTCCAAAACTCAGGAGAAATCATGTCCTAACCTACAATCCTACCCGCCATTGCATCCTCATCACTTCCTTTAAAATATTGGTCCTTTTCTTTTTAGCACTCGTTAATTTGGCAAGACTGCATCTCCGTTTGACAGAGAACTAGATATCGGTACGTAAGTGCATGGCCTCGTACCGAGATTACCCAAGATATTCAAATAAATTTTCTCTCTCATCCCCCTTACGATCGCGAATACGAGGTATGCTCGACAGATTTGCGAGGGACTTCGGCGAACTCTTTGGACGCACTAGCGGCAATCTGCAAGGATCTCATCTTCGAATTTATTTTATCGTTTCTCCTGGAAATGACGTTCCGTAACGAGACATAAATTCAAAAAGTCGGAGTAAACAGGACCGTACGTAATGCGCTCGCGCCGCTTCCTCCGCGAATACGACGTCCGTTCGAGTTTACAGACCTTCCCCGACAAATCGATGACGTGGACCCGTGCACCCCTTTAATCGTATTAGTTTCCTGTTTATGACTACGTTAATATACTTCTTTGAAGAACTTTTTCCTTTAACTTCTTACCGATCGTACATTTTTGTTTTCTTGTTTATTTTTTTTTTTTTCTTATTTCTTTTTACCTTATACAAGAAAGAACACATTTTAACAAATTGAAGATTATCGCGTTAAAGCATTGTAAGTAATGGAATCACATAGTTGGCAAACGCATGAAACTTTTACATCGACGATAAAACGTCAGCTCTTTTTCGCGCAATTTTGAACGGAACGTTACGAATAAACTACCTTGCTTTTTCATGAGAAGTCTGGGCCCGGTAATTCGATCGTTCGTATTCTCTGGCCAACCCCAGGGTTTCTAGACATCGGGCGATTGCGATTTCGTAACAGTCGCGACAACGATTCACGACGATATTCTACAACTCCAAGAGATTCTAAGGCTCTTTTTAATTTCAAAGAAAGATTACTATTGGCATTTTGTAGTTACATCCTGGCCTATTTTCAACATATTATTTTTTCTTTCTTCTTATCAATCATATCATCTATAATCCATTCTCTTTTATTTTGAAATGAACTTACACAAAGCATGTTTTCATTCTCTCGAGATTTGCATGATTGATTAATTGACGAGGGACATTCTCATCTAGATCGAAACATCAAAGAGCTGGATGCAACTGTGTGTCGAAACGGTCATCAAATCCCTAATGTTTTCTGTTTGGAATCAGTGCGGGTATTTCTGTGATTTCACGGATGGTAAGACTAAGGGTGGTAATTCGATCGTTCGTATTCCCTTGCCGGTCGACGGGCGACAACAAGAGTGCGCGGGCGCTCCTGCAACAACCACCGTTTCAACCGAGTATTTGACGATATGTCCTAGGTGGTCCGACAGCCTTTTCTCTTCCCTTGAACTTTTCCCTTTCTCTTCTTCTTCACATACATATCAGGAAAAGAGTACACAGTCTCTGTCGTACGGCGAGCTGAACTCAGCCCTCGTGGGGGCTCGAATCGGACTTTGTGTCTTTCTCTTCCTGACTGCTCGAGGGGTTTGAAAAGAGGAAGAGAGAGAGAGAGAGAGAGAGAGAGAGAGATCGTAGGGGGTGAGGTTAGCTGGCAGTGGTGTTGCCACAGCTACTACTTCTACAGCTACTGATGCTACTACTACAACTACTACGGCTGCTGCTACTACTACTACTACTACTACTACTACTAGTGTTACTGGTGGTGGTAGTGCTACTGCTGCTGCTGCTGCTGCTGCTGCTGCTGCTGCTGCTGCTCGGTATAAGCCAGTGCGCGTCAATAACCGTCCATCAGATGTAATAGCTCCCCGAGACACATCGGTTGCATTTAAATGGCTGCTTAGCCGACTCTGTCTCGACGCCGACGTGGATCTATGGAATTCCATCAAGCTCCACGGGATCCCTTATCGTTCTAACCGGGTCGTCGCGTCTCGGTCCAAGCATCCCCTCGCTACTCTTCCATCCGTACCTACCCTTCCTTCGGGTGGCAGCACTATTTTCTTTGCCTTGCGAAAGAAGCACACTCTCGCGGTTACTTTTTTTTCACCTTTTTTTTTTCCTTGGGAAACCAAGCGCTAGGACTTTCGCGTTCCTTTTCTCGACCTTCAACTTTCTTCTTTTTTCTTTTCCCCTCGTAGAAATCCTTTTATCCGACCTATCGACGAACGTTTTCTTTAGGATTATTATCGAGATTTTTCTAAAAAAGAAAAAGACAGAAAAGGTTAAATGAGAATTTTGTTTAGTTTATAGTGAAATAGTTTATTTATATTACAATTTGAATTAGTTCAAAAGGATGAAAAATGAGATAAGAGAGTTGACTCTCTCAGTTTCGTTTTTGAAAAGCTTTATTTTTAATTCTTCACGTTCCGCTTAGTGTACGGGAACATCGTTCGATTTTTGGTCCCTTTTTACTCGGATAGATCGAAGAGTCACGAAGCAGAGGGTTGGAGTCAGTGTAACAACCGACGGCAGGCACAGGGTAAACTCGCTGACTGGGAGGTTCCTTGATTGGCTCCATCCGCAGACCTACGTGCTCGTCACAACAGTTCATTCTGGGGGTCTCATACTCTGTCTACGTTTCCTTTACCTCCCGTCCACGTACTCTCTTTCTTCCTTTCTCTTTCTGTCTTGCAGTCTATTTCACTCTATTTCATTCCATTTCATTCTATACTCGGTGTTGGAAATATCAAACTTAGCAGCAGGCAAAACGTTTCCCGCACCCTACACTACCCTAAGCTTTCCCTATTCACCAACTGCGGGAATTCGAGTCGCTAACTAACCCCTTAACGCGAAAACGAGTCGAGTTAATTGCTACCGGCAGCGAACATTGATTATGCAATTAATCTTCTTCCTTCAGCAATTACAAGATCAAGGATCCTTCATTAGAAGGCCATTTGAAACACGTAATATGTACTTTTCCATAGATATTAGAGTTGAACGTTGTCATACACTATTATTGTTCTATTAATTAAAGAATAATAGATGAAAGTAAGAAATCATGCAGTTAAGTAATGTTTTAGCTGTTCTCGGAATAGATAGTGAATATCGAGCGTTAGTACTTTTTCGTTATTGCACTATGTATAATAATTTGGTGGTGGTACTACCTTTTACTCGTCCAGAGGTTGGGACTTAATCCCTCACGGACGAAGGCGACGAGGCTGCAGGGGTTAGGCGTGCCCATTTTGCCCATAGTATAGCCGTACGGATAGTCGAGAAAGAGGGGGAGATAGAGAAAGGGTAGCTACAGGCAAAAGGATCTGCATGGCGGCTCCACCGCGTCGCAAATCACTTAAACTGCGGCTGGAGGTACGCGAGGGCGAGCTCGGCTCTAGGAGGGGGAGGGTTCTGTGGATGGTCGAGAGACTGGAGGAGGAGAAAGGAGGAAGAGCAGGAGGAGGAGGAGGAGGAGGAGGTGGAGGTGGAGGGTGATTATAAGACCGCTCGGGGTTGCTGGCTAGCTAGCGAGGTAGTACCATCCGTTATGACTATAAATCTAAGATAACAATAACGTCCCCCCCTCTCACCTCCTCTTCTTCGTTCCATCCACCCACCCACGTTCTCTCTCCCTCCTCTCTTCCTTCTCCCGCTGTGGGTGCTGCTTCACCACCCACTGTTCTGACCTCTTCTTCTCTCCCACTCCCTGAAAGTTCTCTCGAGCTTTGTCCTCTTGCCCCCGCGCGAGACCGACCGTTTGTCCAGTAGAAGCATTAATGCCCGCCTGCGCCGAGTTGCTCACCGGCCGCCGGCCATTTGATGCACGTGTCCTAGCTGACCGCTCGTGCAACACACACGTCATCGTATCGACATTAACGCCTCGACATGTCTATTCCCCTTGACGAAGTTAACGACCTTATCTTTTCAGTAACTACTTATTACAACTATTTTCTACTATTACAACTAGTTTCTTGTGTTAATCGGGTGTCTCTGAATGTAATTATAAAATGATTTTCTAGCAAGATTGTTTTTATTCGAATCTCGTTGTTCAGGGTTGAATCGGAGTAACTTTCTGGGAAATATAATCCTCGGGATGGTCGTTTTATTTGTTTCTCGCAAATGTATCGACTATGAGCCGCGCAGCTGCCCGTTCGAAATGGACCAAACATAAAATATACATATTTCCTGCACTCGGCGAATAAGAGAAAAGGAAGAGGGAGGAAAATTACTGCTTTTGGCAAGAAAATACCTTATACCGTGCATTTAAATTCATAAAATTCAGCAGGGGCTCGCTTGTGTTCAATTTTAATCGAAACGCGTTCTTTCTTATTACAATGAAGAGTTCATTCATCGGGGTAAAAGAATAGGGTTTTCTCGCGATTAAAGTCGATCAAGCAACCTTCATTTTATAATTTCAAGTGTTCTAAGTATTTATAATATTATATTGAATTGGACTTTTTCGTCATTCGGCCTTGGACATAGGCACCATGAATCGGGCGACAAGGTTAAAGCTCGAACGCGTAGCGACGCTTTTAATTGGGCTTAATGCCGTAAACAGCGAGGGCGTTAATGAAAAGTACCTCGACGCGACATTACTATTCGCTACATTAAGTCGGCAAATGAAATTCACAATCGATGACCGCTCTCTCTCTCTCTGTATCGTCGGCGAAAGAGTAATAATGTATTGCGATAAATATGTATACGAGTTTATCGTAATAATGAGTTCACTGATTCCTGGTGGAGAGGAGAAAGGTTTGTGGGGTGTGGTGCAACGGGGGTGGTATGGGGGGGTGACACGGGGGGTAGTACGGAGAACCAGGTTGGGGGTATGGCGCGCGGATACAAGGGGAGGAGGTAGGAGGAACCGAAGTTGGTTATTTTATCGGATATTTTGGGTAGAGTCGCCATTCGAAATTGTGAATCGCGCCGGTTCGCTCGATTTCAAAGGTAAATTAATATCGCGCCATGAACACGTGCCCATCCGATGCACTGATGAGCTTAATGAGAACCGAAGTAAAGAGCCGTGGATAAATGTTACTTTGATCAAGCTCTAATTGAGCTCGGGGGCAAAATTCTAATTGTCTATAAGCTCGAAACCCACGACGTGGATATTTCGTTCAATCGATTTCGATGCGAGCAATTTCTCGTAATTTCAATCGACGATTCGTCGCGGTCGGTTTGATACGAAAAGAGCCACCGTGGCTTTTTCTCTCTCTCTCTCTCTCTCTCTCTTTCTTTCTCTCTTTCTCTCTCTATCCTCGGAAAGTATAGCTTTTCGCAACGCTTCCGTCCAGTAATAAGGGAAATCTAGGAATGAAGAGGCGTTTGGGTACATCTGCCGCTGCATCGTCCATCACCCGTTCTACGGGGCCAGCTAATACACGTATAATTACTCCTTTCTAAGATTTATTTTAATTAGCCCCTATATCTTCTCCTAACGACCAGTGCTCTGATTTAGCACAAACTGTTTCATCCCTACCTAACAATGTTCAAGCAAAGTCTCGACTTTCTCTTTCCTTCTCTCTCTCTCTCTCTCACACACACTCGAAACCCTTTTACGACTGGTATATCCCTCTCACGGGGGTTAAATCGCGGATCTTATTGTTCGAGGTAGTATTTTAAGGGAAGCTATAATATTCGTGGAAGGATGAAGAGGGATAAGTACGACACGTTACGGAATTAAAACATAATTCAACCTTACGATTCGACGAGTCGGCAATATTCTTATTAATTCACCGAATAAGTCAACAGGACTATCATCCCCGATGACTGTCGTGGTCCGAATGAAAACTTCAACGATCATTGATCAAATATTTCGAATAGTAGCCACATTCGTAGAAAGGCGTAGGTTGTGCAGCTGCGTATTCCGCCTAAGATTTAGCTAAATCAGCATCGGGTAGGTCGAGCCTTGTTACGCGGAAGGTTTCCATCGTTAACATTGTTATCATTAGTGATTAGCTGCGGTTGTTCATGGAAACGACGGTAGTAGAGTTTAGGATGAGAAAACGTAGGAAGGGGTGAAAATAGGGTGTGGAGGGTCTCGTTCGTTAGGAAAGCGCTAGTGCTCTCGACAGTAGTGCAGCTCGCTCCATTAACTTGTTCATAGGCGATCTAGTCATCGTGGCATCGTCTCACACTTCCCCTTCCCTTTAAGCCGTTACTAAATCACCCTCCAGCCTACATACATTCTCTCTCGCTCTCTCTTAATAGTGGTGGCAAACCCAAAACTCAAGGCAAACATACGAACAACCGTAGCTTCCGTAGAGGGAGGCGGGTAAGATCGCCTACGAATCCGTAATCGCCGTAAACCTAAGGACTTAGGAACCGCGGATTCGCTATCTCCACATGTGTGAGAGAGTAAGGGAGTGTAAGAAGAAGAAGAATGGAACCAGATGAGGGATGAGAGAGAGAGAGAGAGAGAGAGAGAGAGAGGAGAAGCATTGGTGGTAGCCTCTAGCCTAAATCTATATTTCCACCTCCCATATTCCGTATCTGTTCATCTGGTGCCACCGAAGAACCTAACCATGGCAGAATCGTTCGCACGATCCTTTCCCCTTCCATCGAGAAACGTTTCCAGCAACACTCTCCTCCTTCTATTCCTCCTTCCCACAGCTAACAACCACCAACACCGTGACAAACCCTCCTATTCGAATTCTCTTTCCTTCCTACACAAGCTCCACGTCTCCAACACCTCGAGCTCGAAGTCTCCCACCGCCGACAAATCCTCGCGGTGCTTTCCTACGGTAAAGCGCGACGGCACGAGCACATTTCCGAGAAATACGACGTCCCCTGGAGCATAAATGCCGTTACTATTCCCACAAGTTGTAACTGGTGTTAATTATTGACTTGATATATATGTATAAGTATGTATGTCCGCGGCAAATATGTGAACGCTAGAGCGTGTTCTTCGTGGTGTTTGTTTGCGTATGGGTGTGAAACAGACACCATAGATGCCACGAACGTAGGGAAACGTTTGAACGAACTTCGAAGAGCTGACTTACTCGGACGACTTTCCATGCCCAGATATCGTTCCATGCCTCTGATTATCGTTCGTCCTTTAGACGATGGTGCAAATAATGAAACGTCGTTATAGCATTTCCTTGCATTACGTTGCTCAACCTAAGCTTTAGGTAATTCTTAGTCGCTAGAAGTGGAGGTGATTTTAAATTATGTTTATCTTGCTTATCGTTTAGGTGGATATTTTCTCTCTCTCTCTCTCTCTCTCTCTCTCTCTCTCTATCTATTTCTTCGCTGCAAAATGTCTAGCAATTTTTTCATTATTTAACTCTGCCATTTCCACGTATCGGATTAACGTTAACGAGCAGTATCCGCCGAGGTAATAACGAGGGTCGTTTATTTTTTTTTTTTTTAAATAGCCAGAGTATTTTTCGTTGATTCCTCATTTTTTGATTTTCATTTTTCATAAAAGAAGACTAGAGTTTTGCGTTATAGAGCTATAAGGTGCACTTCTAAAGTTAGTAAAGAGGTGCTGCGAGAGACTCGCTATGAAAAAGAAAGAGAGAGAGGGAGAAAGAAAGGTAGAGAGAGTAATACCGACATTTCGCGGAATTAGATGCGCGATGGCAATGCGAAAGGATGAAAGTGGAGTCTGAGGTAGAGGAGAGAACGGGTGGATAGCAGTGGGTTAATGCAAAGAAAGGGTCGATGCCGAGCTGAAAGTGTCGGAATACGCCCCAGTTAGTTTAAAGGGTGTTGGTAGCATGGTGTAGGCAACGGTGTCTGCAGACGCTCGGCCGTTAAGCAGTAAGCATGAAAGATGGTGATGCCGCCCGAGGGAACTCCTTCCGCTGCTTTCATTATTAAAGGTCCTTTCATAATTGACGGACTTGCCATGCAGGTTTCAGTGGAACTTCGTGAGACTCGGTTTACTTCTAAAAACGAGTAGTAACCTAGCCGCAAACTTTTTACGTCTTTTCTTCGAGGCGAGGCTTCGACTCTTTCGCTCTTTCGCTCTTTCGCTTCGTGAAAACCCATCGAATCGTTTTCATATCTTCTTTCCTTACTTTTCTACGATGCTCGGAGCGATTCTATCTATTCATTTTAAAATATACCATAATGAGAATTAATAATTCCATTGTTTTAATGTCAAAGTATTTATTGAATTAATCAATTGATTCTTCTTCTTTCAAGTGAGGGTTATATCGAAGGTTACTTTTACATACCTAAAGGGGCTTGTCTGTCGTTTCGATTTGCTTCGCGGAGAGAAACTTTAAGCAGACGGACCGTGTATATATATATATGAAATGCCTCAGCACCCCTTTCCACATTGGCTTCTCTCTTCTCTTCTTCTTCTTCTTCTTCTTCTTCGTTCTTTCGTTCTTTCGTTCTTTCGTTCGTTCTTTCTTTCTTTCTATCTCTGTTTCTTTCTTTCTCCAGGTCCGCATACCGTGCCATCGTACGAAGCATCCAACTAAATTGAAAGTTCCGTCTGAGAGGGAAATACATTTGTAAATGAAACAGTCATGAACGTATGCCCCGGCAGCCCGCGGCTATTCAATCTAACCGGTGCACAAAGCTAATAGAAATCCTACGTCTCTCGCATAAAGGAAACTGTGAAATAAAATCGAATGTGGATCCTTTGCACGGATTACCAATAAGTTCGAGCGTTCGAGCCGATCTAACGCCGTGGTAGCGTCCGTGAAATCAACTCTTCCCGCTTGAACACCGTTCCCGAGACATTCGAGAGACATCACAGACAGAACGCGAGCTATCTCCAAGTATTCTTTGATCTCTTTTCTCTGTTCCCAGGCGTATCGACCATATCTACATATATATGTATGTTATATATTATATAAAAGGTGGTCAAACAATAGGGTTAAACATTTCAAGAGTGGATAGTACTCATCAAAAATAGTGAAATATGTCTAATTGTGTAAAAAGCATTTATTATTTCTATCTTTGTTAGAAATATTTCCAAAGGGAAAATTCTTCGTCTAAAGAAGGGTCACGAGCCAGAGAAATTCTCGACGATCGATCGAGAATTCTTTTAGCGTGAGCTCGCCCGTTTCAGAAAGGAATTAAGGTTAAGATTTAATTTCTGATTAGGCGGCATCGTACCCTCCTACGGGAGCAATCTCGTTTGGCCATTGTGACTGACAGAAACGCGCGATTTCACGAGATGGAAGGACCGAGCAGCATACGAATCGCCTACTTTAGCTACTTCCAACTAGCATTTCGACTAATAACGACTAACCTGCTAGCAGCACTCAACCTAGAATGGTATGCGTTAGCGAGAATCTCCTATCTTATGTATGGTTGTACGAATTTTCTATTCGTTCCAGAAGCAACATTTATCGTATCGCTATCTACATCTTTTCTTCCAAACTATTTTATTTCCTTTCATTGGTTGTTTTATCTTAAAAGTCAACATTTCTTTAAATTAAATGCAGATATCTTTAATTTTAATCATAATTATCTGAAATTGTTTGTACTTATGTTCCCTTGTTGTACTATCGTTAACACAGAATATTTCTTGAAAATCTTTTGCGTCAGGGTAACGTGGGCTTAACTCCTCAAGATAATTTACCGTTGAAACGTTAACCGGGGGGGGGGAGGCCGGTTTGCTTCTTGGTGGAACGCGAAGAAGGTTTACGCCAAAACGTGAGCGAATGAGAATGAAAGAAAGAGAGTGAGAGAGATAAAGATAAAAGGTAGTGCAGTGGAGTGAAGTCAAATGGGAAAGAGATAGAGATAGAAAGCGCACGCGTTTAACAAAAAGAGAAGGTAACGTTCTCCTGGCAATGACACGACAACGACGCTCGGTTTCGTGGTCTTTTTACCCTCGCTGTCTGTGACACATTTCTTGATTTTCGGAACAATGGCGCCATAAAGCAAGGACAGCGTGTAAGATCGCGCGGTGAGTAAGATGAAGTTATAGCGAGTAAAGGTAAATAAGTAGATTCTTGCGAGCAATGTTGTACCTGATACAACCTACCGGACCAATAGAACACAAGTGGAGGACAAGGTTTCTAAATGCTTATTGCGTATCACAAGCACGATCGCGCCCCGAGAGAGAGAGAGAGCGAGAGCGGGAAAAACAACAACCTTTAGGAGGATCGAACAACAACCTTAGCGATTTAGTTTTTCGCGAAAATCCGTGAAAAATATACGGTGCGATCCTGCGGAAGGCGAAAGAAGAGAGGAGAGAGATCTGGGGACTCTTTTAAGTAGTCCGTAAGCGGAGGAATCTCTTGGGTAAAACTAAGTATTCTCTTTATGTTTCGTGTTTAAGACGGGACTTGCCTTTTTGAATGCGAACTGGACTGCGGTATCGAGCATGCCGCACGACCTTGTCATATATTCTATGTTATCCCGCCGAGCTTTCCTCCACCCCATAGAGAAACTGCTATTTTTTTTTCTTTTTTCAACAAGATTTTATTTATTTCCCTTACTCGTGAGTAGAGTAGAAAAAAAGTATTCGATGGGGGTAGAAATTCTTTGAAAGATACTGCCAGTTGTATTTGGTGCGAAGGTTGTTCTAGGCGATAGAGAAATATTGAGGAGGAATTGGGAGACAGACGTGTCTCTCTTTGTGGCTAGACGGTGGATGGACCTATCCGCGAGAGATTTCTGCAAGCGAAGGGATGAACTACCGTCGGATGATTATTTCGTGGGTCTCTGGGATTGAATCCGCATTGGAGAGTACTCGAGGGTGCGGCCAGGCCCGTCCTATAAGAATGAGAGATCGTCGACGACTCGGCTTTTCATCCGATGCGATCTACCACGACCAACACGCGTCTCTTCTCCTACTTCTCTACTTCGGAGCTTCTTCTTGAAGCTCTTTATCTAACTGCGAATAATCGGACAATTTTCCACGTCACCGCACTCGTCTTGCTACGAGCACTGCTCTCCCCCTCTTTCTCGCCTTTCTGCTTTTGCTTTCTCCAAAGGAGAAGAGAATCAAGTATACTGAGAGGTAATTGCGACTTCTACCGTGAATCGTCACCACTAGCGAGTTAAGAAAAATCTCAGGCCAATCTTATTTTTCCTTAAATATTGTTAACAATTTTTAAGAATTGCTATCATAAATTGTTCAAGTCCTTTGTAGAGTAATGTAGGATTTTACAAACAAACACGAATTTGTCTTGATCGAAACGTTAATAGGATAAAGTATCTGTTCCAACGTTACGTCCCAGTTTCGGCAAAGTGCGGAAGCGCGTTCCTAGTTGTCAGGGTGAATCAGTCAGGGGGGCCGAAAGACGCGGCACGATTCTATTTAGCGGCGCGTCGTTTGACGGGGTTTATTGGGGGTGCAACAGGTCGGGTTAGACTGGAGTGTATTCTCTCACCACCATCATTAGTCAACGTCACCACCCGACTCTCTTCTCTGTTTCTCTACCTCTCCCTGCTCGGTTTCCTCTTCTCGCTCACTCTCTCTCTCTCTCTCTCTCTCTCTCTCTCTCTCTGTATCTATTACCAGCATAACGTCGACTACTAAATCGCCTGGCGCCTCCACCAGCAGCCGCTCGGTCATGCGTGCGGCTTTACCTCGAAATCACGGAAACGCTTCGTAACGATTCGTTCAGTTAACCGCTTCGGTGACGCGATGTTCTATGTAAACCGGTTGGTTAGCGTGCAGATTTGTCGATTTTACGAAAGACTTTTACAATTTTTTTCCCCATCAAGTTGATATTAGTTTGATTCGTCTTTTCTTAGAGATTACCATTTAAAGGATAGATAACACGCGTTAATAATAATTATCAATGACTACTCCTTAATTTAGAATTTCTTTTTTGGTAGAAACTTAAGTATTCGAGCGTTACGTTTGAAGATACATAAAAGGGAATGTCGAAATAGTATAGGAATGGAGTAAAGCTCGTCAGAGAAGCGTGTCGCGGGCCGGGAGTAATCGTTAAACCGCACACGGTGGATATTATGAGGCCGGAAAGGTAGTAACGGTGGCAACACGAAGGACCTTCCTTGCGCGTTGGATCGCGTAATCCTAGTAGGATCATCCCATTGTTGTTAGCCCACGTGTGGATACGAGCTTTGCAGTTTCACAAGCAGAAGCCACATCGTCGAGTCTTTCTGCTTCACGCTCTATGCTTTCCTCTTCCTCCTCGTCGTCATCCTCCTCCTCCTCCTCCTTCTCTCAAGCAGGCTTCTTCTAACGCCACCGTCGACTAGTAGCATCGCCTACCTTCGTCCTCGTAGTTTCATTCTTCGTTCCCACCTTCCTTGTTCGTTAACTTTCTCTCTCTTTCTTTCTCTCTCTCTCTCTCTCTCTCTCTCTCTCTCGCTTAGTAAGTATAAGCTCTTTCCAACAAATCCACCACCTCATTTAGTGCCGCAGTAGAGAGAATTAGCGCGAAAAGCCTTCTTCTTGTGTCGCGCAACACGTCTGACCACGTATACGGGTATATGCTAATTCTTCGTGGCCGGTGTAATATCCAGGGCACATTCTAGCTTTCTCTCATTCTAACGAAACCAGTCGAGCATGCAAAATCATTCTATTCCTTTTACTAACTACTACCCTTTCTTAACTTTCGGTTAACACATCTCTCCCTTATCCGTTTCTTTTTTTTGTTTTTTTCACAACAGACACCCTTTCAAACTCTTTCGAAAATTGGCACGTTTTTAAAGTTTACATAATTGTATGCGATTGTAAAAACTTTCTTTCGTTGCGAATGCAACATAATATGCAAGCAGAGCTTAATTATCTAACAAATTATCTAGGTAAGGTTAAAGGTTTGTTTAATTATAACGTCGATATCGTGTTGGATAGTTGTAAATTAAATAGCAACTTGAAAACTCTGTCTCTCTTTCTCTCTTTCTCTCTTTATTTCTTGACCAGGTCGTGTTAGAAGCTCCGTAAATATTTATGCACCGCGCCTTCGTGTAAAGTCAAGTAATTCCAGCGTGTTCCTGGTGATCCGATTGAGCTAGCTCTGGTGCAGGAAGGTTGAAAGCCGCTGTCAACATCTCTCAGTGGGCAGCGTTGTCTGGTCCGTAAACCTTGTTATCAACCACCGGCCATTAGGGGTCCAAGGCGACAAAATGCCGAGCAAAGTGCCATCTTTCCCAAATAATTACGCTCCACATTGTCGATGCTACAGCACGTACCTTCCTTATCCGCTTGCTCGGATTAGGAAAGCGTAAAGTACAATGCTTTAAATTCAGCTTGGGCAAAGGGTGTTCGCGAAAACGAAAAGACGCTAACTCTTTTACGATAATTAGGATACGGGCAAGTAACGTATTTCATTTCGTTACGGAGATTTATTACAGACTTTTTGTTTTTGAAATTATATTTGTTAGCATTATTGATTGATTAACTCCGTTCATCCTAAGTATATATATATACATATATATCTAGTACATTAATCACAAATCAGTTTTTAGTTTTAATAAAAGATATGAATAGGGCGTAATGTGTGCAGTTACAGATACAAAATTGAGTTACATGTAGGTAAACATGTGTGTATGCATTAGCGCAAATCTCGTATTTATTTTCATCGGTTATCAAGTTTTCACTGAGAGCACGTAATTACGAAGCAACGAAATATTCGATTACAAATCGTTTCCTGTCCGATTATTCGTAAAATACCTTGAATTATCATCGACCGATCATCCCCGTAGAACGGAACAGGGGTTTGGGTAAAAAAAAAAAAAAAAAAAACGAGAAAGAGACGACAAGCACTCGCTCGCGCCGGGTTTCGCATTAAAAAATTGGCAAAGTGGAAGTACAAATCATCGAACGACTACCGGTCATTCGGAAATGTTGGAAGCGTTCGAATGGATTGCCGATGGTGGGGATGGAAAATGGGGCGGGTTGGCGGGGAGAGTGGGCCTCGAGCATTTGCAGTAACAAAATGCGAAGCGCTGCACGCGTTAATTCCCGTCCATAAAAGCCATCGACAAATCAAACCTTCGACGTGATTCACTGCTAGCATAAATACAACTAGATCAGCGTGTGTACCAGAAATGTGGTATGAGCGATGGGTCGACAGGCATTGCCACTCCCACCCACTCGCCACCGGAATCCTCCTCCTCCTCCTCGTCCCTCGCCAATCGACTTTTGCCGCGGACACGTCGTCGTACCGTCGAAATACTACGCTCCACTTTCTGCATTTTCATAATCTCATTATCGATAAATTAATGATGAAAAAGAGGGTTACTACTCGGCACGAATTTCGAACGCGCACAGATATCGAATTTTGTTACTGCCGAACAGATAATTACAGTTTTCGTTGGTCAAGTATTTTCATGGTGTAGCTAGGGGTATGGGCAGAGGTATACCAAATTCGCAGATCTTTTATATTTAAAGTGTACACGTTAGGTGACTCACCCTGTATATACGAGTATATATATATCGGTTTCCCTCGTTGCGATGGAATCGCAAGTTCTATCTTGATGGACCGAGAGGAATTTCTTTTCGTCATTTATGGTCGGCAACGTAACGCGCTATCGAAGGGTCAAAATGTTGGACTTTCGGAGAAAAGATTCGGAGGATCGGTAGTTACTTCCTTGTCCAGCCTTGGTAACATCCTTCTTCCCCCGTCCTTACGGTTCGCATCGAAAAGGCCCATAAAACCAAGTGGGGTGGAATAACAATAAACTATCCTTATAAATCTTGCTCAGGGACACTGGGCAACTCCGATAGTGTGGCCGATTATCTCAGGAAATGCGTTTTCTTTCGCGAAACGGAGCTCCGAGAAAGAGGAAGAAAAGAATAAGAGGAGCCGTGGAATGAGAAAGTCGAAGAAAAATAGAATAAGAGGGAAAGAGTAGAGGGTTTCTTAAACGAACGCCAACAGGGCTTGATTTGCTTAATGTTTACGAGACTCCGGAGTGCTCTATAAATTTCTCGCGCTAGTTTCTCTCTTCTTGTCGCAGACGGGAAACGAGAAGACGTTTGCACAGTAGCTGTATCTCTCTTTCTCTTGTCATCCCCCTTTCCTCTACCTTTTATCGCCTTCCTAGAGGCGAAAATGATTTTCTTTCTAAATTACCTTTACTTTTCTTCTTTTTCTTAGGACTTAACAACACGCCTTTGTCCTTTTTTATTCTTCGATGGAGACTTTAACAGAAAAGATTCCTACCTTTTTTGATGGTTATAATGAAGTTATTAAAATTCGATCATTTCCTGGTATAGCTCGTTACTCAATATTTTCCAACTGGTAAGACCGAAATTGGGTGTAACGTAATACGAAGTGTAGTCATCGAAAAATGGTAAGACATAGAGAGAGGTCACGGACGAATGATTTTACTGAGAAATTCGAACACTTGGTCGCACATGGCTACGAGTTTCACGCGATTATGGAAGCTTACGAGGTTCAGGATAAACTTCGAGATAGATGTTGGTACGCGAAGTCTCGAAAGCATTCGAAGAAAAGAAAGAAAGAAAAAGTAAGCTTTTTTTTCAGCCCAACGAACGTAAATTTACGATCACCCTTGGAACAATTCGCAGACGAAAACGAGATCTGCGTGCTTGATTTCCATCTGTTTGGCTTGGCGAGAGCCGCTTTTGCAGAGGGAAAATAAAATAATCGACGTCGCGTCAGTTTCGATCGAGCCACCCTGGCACCCACCCGAAAACGTTTGGGTAGCCACCACCACTACCACCACCACTACCACCACCATCACCTTTTCCACCCCTCGCGAATAGTTCGAAGGTATAATATGCGGTACTCATGGTGATTTATAGGCACGTGATATTTCGATACAATGGCAGCATCGGTGGTGGTGCTGGTGGTGGTGGTAGGAGAGAGAAAGAAATAAAGGACGATAGAACGAAATGGAGAGGCAGGAGGAGGGTGGCTTCGGCTGAGAGGTTACCAATGTGTGTCGAGCTTGCAAAATGAATGCCCGCGTTTCTTGCCCCGTGGACTCTATCATGGTGCTCCATGCACACCCCCTACTTTTGCTGCTGCTGCTACTGCCGCCGCCGGCGTGAACGCTGAGAAGGGAGAATAGAAAGAGAGAGAAAGAGTAAGAGAGAGAGAGAGAGAGACTCACTTATCTTACGGTCCGTAAATAATAAAAATATAGACATTACGCGACCGTATATCAAACGGCCGCGTTCGGTTCACTTTGCGTTTAAGATAAATTCAAGCGAGTATAGTAGTGGGACGTGTCCTCCGCCTGAATCGGGAGTCGGAGAGTTCCCACAGCCGCAGCCGCCTCGAGGAGTGAATTAGAAGAGGGACAAAAAGTGGTGCGCCCAATTTTTCCTCTACTCTCGACCTCCAAATTCATAGTCGAAAACTACCGCGGTCTCCCTAAATATCTCGCGCTGCGCACCCCCTTCCTGCCTCCTCCCTTCCTCCCACCCGAGAAAAGGGATGAGAATTATGACTCGGTACTTTCGGAGAATTTTAGAGTCAATTTATGGTTGGATTAAAAACACGGCGTTTTATCGAAACATTTTCCGACGTACCGTTTGACATTATTTAGTGATTTATCGTTTACGAATCTATGTTCTTTGACACGTTTAAGTAATGTTCGCGTAAGTTAATGGAACGAGATTAATCTAGGAAGTAGAAGTATATGACGATACAGGAAACCTTCTTCGGACGTTCCATCGTCCTTTCCTCGACGTCCTACGATTGCTCGATTATCGAACTAACGGCGAACGATTAATCGGTCTCTCTCCTTCTCTTTCTCTCTTTCTGTCTTGCAATCGGACAGCTTCCTGTACCCTAGATGCAACAACTCGGGAGACGTAGCTACAAAGAACTCAATTATTGGGCCGCACGACGCGAACTCGATGAAATTCTCAAGATCAGAGAAAAAGGACGATAGCCGAGAGGGAGAGAGAGTGAGAGAGAGAGAGAGAGAGAGAGAGAGAGAGAGAGAGAAAAGGGGTGGGTGGGTGTTTGGTTTATGCATCGGAATTCCAAGAATCCCAACGGTATTTTATAATGTTTCCGAGGAAAATTAAATATGTTCTTGATCGCGTGTTTTAATGTTTCCCATACATCTTCGTATTTTACATATGTATTTTTCTATAGATATATAACGGGTGTTCGGAAAGAAAAAAATCACTTTTACTCGTATAGTTATAATAAGTTATTATTTTCTTAGCATTCTCATAAATCGAGACCGATTTTTATGACACATAAAAAAATATGATTATTTTAGAACGACCATTTGTTTTTTTATCAGATCGAGCGAAACCAAAAAGAAAGAGGAATCTTGAGGAGTTATCTTGGGCTCCATGAATCACAAAACATTTCTGGGCTATCACCATCCCACGAGTATCTATCTATATACTAACAGTAACGCCTAGTAGCTACTACATTCCTAGTAACATCGTCTCTCTTACTGGTACGATTATTGCCAACAGTTTCCTGAATTTCTAGTCGTTTGTAAGGTAAGGGGTCAGTCTAACGACGCCACCGACGACGACGCTACCGACGACGATGACGACGACGACGACGACGACGACGACGTCGTACGAATCGGGAAAAGGCATCGGCACCCGTCGGCACCTTTATAAACTATTCCTGTTGTCTCCTTGGGTATTATTCCGTGTGCTGATTTATCAATGCCATTAATTAACAGGCGCGCCTTTATTCGTAGGAAAGGGACAGGGACCTATTGCTCACCGGTTAGACGCCGATTCAGTGCCATTGTTCTTGCGTCGTTCACGCATACACAGGGACACTGTGAACGCGAGCACCCAGCAGCACCCTGATCAGAACCCCTACCCTGTAAATACACACATACACACACAAATACCCATACCCATAGAAATGTTCTCTTAGTAGGCAAGGGTTGTTTTACGCACGCGGACGCGACGATAATTTTTCCGAGTGAAATAAAGTCAGGAAAAGCGCAAGCATCGGAGAAAGAGAACGAAGGGTGGGATGTGGGATGTGGGGGAAGGTCCGAAGTGGGCGGGCTCGCAAATGCCGTGAGAAATATTTTTCCACTCGCGAAACAGCCTTTACCTACCCTTCTTCTCCTCCTCCTCCTCCTCCTCTACAAGCACCTTCTTTTCATTCTCCTTCTTCTCTCCACCTCCTCCGACTTTCTCTTCGTCGTAGTATTCGTTCCTTCGGTTCGCTTCGCCGCATGGACACTTCTTTTGAAATAATGCCTTGGATATGGCGACGATACGAATAAATCGTTTACCCTCTCCTCCTCTTCCACCTCAAGACTACCCCTAGGAAGGAAAAGAAAGAAATCGGTTTATCGTCGAAAGAACCAAAGACGCGTACCAACAATAAAATAGTACGATTCTTTTCTGGCATTATGCATTATGTTTGACAAAAATAAGGCGACGAATAATAGCGACTTTTGTTTTTTTTTTCTTTCTGTGTTGAGGGTTCAGTATAACTGGTCTAAAGTAACAACCCGTTGTCTTTCGTTTAGCTACAAACAGGGGGTAGAAAATATTCCCTAATACTAAGGGAGGGGATAATAGTAGGTGAGTGTATGCATGTAGAACTGATCTCGAAGTGTAATGATGTTTTTGCTCTTTTTTACGTTTCGTTGGAAAGAGTAGTACTACTCGCAGCTGCCTAATTAAATATGGATGGTGATATCCAGTAGTATATAGATGGGAGGGAGAAAGACAGAAAGTGAGAGGAGAGTTAGAAGAAGAGAGAGACACGACGTTAACCCTTTTTCGCGGCAATTAGCACGGGAGCCTCGTTTACTTCTGTTCACGAGGCAGAAGCCGGCTGGATTATTTCATCCCACGTAATATCGCGATGTAATATTCGTTGCCGGGTGTTTGAAATTGTTTGCCCGCGCCTTCTTCGGTAGCGCGTACCTCGTTGAAAGCTTTCTACAGTTTCGCTACGAAATGCTCGCACATGCGTTTGTCATTTCTTCTTCGTTTTACGAAGCCAATTTTCCAGGATCATCCGCAATATAGGGTCCGGCTCCGATTTTCTCTACGATTTTCTTCTAGTGTCATTTTTTTTTTCCAACCTAAACTCACGCAGGACGTCGATATTTCTTGACGAATTTTATCGCTGAATATGTAAAAACAGAGAAGGGATAGGAGGCGTAGTTGTGCAATTTTTTAGTCGGTTTATTTCGCATTCGGTTCCGATCAATGAATTACGCTCGATGGAATTGTATTCAGTCTCGATGCTTGTTCATCACCTTTCTGTCAAAGATACGTGCTACACCGGGTTTCGAACGATATAATGATAGCGGGTTGAAATTTTCCGCGCATTATTCTAGACGTAACACGTGCTTGTTGTAGCGCGTAATTCGTCCAGACCGGTGCTTGACAGGTGACAGCCTTGACGTGAGCCAGAATGTGACATATGTCAGCTGTGAATGTTTCGAGCAGTTGACGGACGTCTGACCGAACGCAGCTTGACGTTGTTATCGCCTCGACACTGTCGAACTGTCCTAATGAGCTGTGATGTAGAGTCACGATGAGAGGAACAATACAAAAAACAAACATCAAAAAACATAGAACTAAGTTTGCTCAAGTAGTAACCCTACTTTAATCGTACCTTTGATTTGTACAGTCAATTAATACGAAATTCCAATGTATATTTAATGTTAGGATAGTTTTCGTTGGATCGTTGAGAGCAGAGATCATTCGTGTTAACGCACTTGAAGTACATAGACAGCAGGAGTAGTAGTAGTAGCAGTAGATGCAACGAATAAGAAGAGGAGGAGGAGGAGAATGGGGCAACGGAACGGTGGAAAAGTGCACGGGGACGTTGTAAACGGTTCGGAGTACCGGAGTGTGAATGGAGAAAGGGTAGAAAGAGGGAGAGGCCGCAGAAAGGGGTTAGAGGGAAAGAGGGAGAGGAAGGGAGAAAGAGCTAGCCGTTATTTGTCACGGTAAGCGGCCTTCCTCGCAGTATTATTTCCCGCAAAGTGTTATTAACTGCGCTCATATTTCGCCTTTTTCTACCGCTTCCTTGTTATACCTTTTTCCCTTTCGTTCTGTCGCTGCTCTACTATTTTTTGTTTTTAATCGTTAATAGCGCCCGTTCATTTCGGCGCTTAAGCGTTTGCCGTCACGCGTGGTTATTTAGCTGAAATTTCAGTGCGGTCAACGCCTCGGGTTTTACCCTTTCTGCGAAGAAGCCCACTCCTACCTATCCTGTAGTTTTACTTTTCGAGACGGAATTTGGTGGCGGCCAGTATGGAAAATAGTACACGATTTCCAACAGAGATCTCTCCTTAAATTCTTAGAAAAGGTTAAAACAACAATGAGCCCTCATCGAGCCCGCTCGAGTTCACGATCATTTATAAAGTGGAATAAATTGAGCGACGGCACATCTGTGTACGCGTGCCACATCGTCGTCGTCGTCGTCGTCGTCGTCGTCTACCGATCGTCGTTTCTGAAGCAACTTCTCACGAAGTACTTTGACAAATGAAAGGTTTCGTAAAACGGAAAGAACCCCGTTTTTATGCGCTACTTTAAGGGGCGCCAACACACGTATCGTCGGCACTGTGTTTATACGCGCGAGAGAAAGTGAGAGAGCAAGAGAGCGGGCGTGATTGATAGTGGTTTGATTCAGTCAGCAGAGCCCACGGGTGAACCCGCATTTTCCGGTTGATGTGCGGATCGTTTATCATCTTCTAGAGGATCCCAAAGAGTCTGCTCTTTCTCTTTTACGTTCTATGTTAACTTCCCTCTTCTCCTTGTTCATTTACTCCCAAGGCATTTTTTTTTCTTATTTTTTGTTTGATTTTTTCACTCATTTTTTGTTTTCCGTTATCGTTGTGTTTTATTCGTTTCCTCCCTCAGTCTTCTGTAATCCTTGCACATCGACAAACGTTGATGATAATCAAGCGTCACGCGATAACGCAATCTACACATGGAAATGATAACCCATCGGTCGTATCGTCGGTACTCGAGTCTGGTATTCGTCACCTGGCCTCGCGTTATATACAGCTAACCTGACAATAGCTGTCTGCATCGAATCATCGAATTTCGGGTAATTGGTTGGTATCATTACGAACGAAATATATCAGGCAATCGTTGCTCGACTTGCGGTTGTGGTTCATTAATCATAGTCACCAATTTATTAAATTAAATTCTCTAATAGAGGGATATATGGCAGTCTATTGACGAGATTTATTCTCGTTTCGGTTTGATCAATCTATAATACTCATCGTGCTCGTACTTTTGTTATATATTTGTCAGAATCTAACTAGAAATGCTTTGCTATGAGAGAAAATAGTTTTTTTTTTCTTTTTTATATTAGTTTTGCGTTAAGACTACTTATTCCAGAGAATAATCCTCTTTAGCCAAGGATGAGAAGAGTTCGCTGTTAGAAGACACCCAAGGCTAATTACTTTTTTTTTTTCGTTGGAATAAACGCTTGTTTCTTTAACACGTGGCATCGTAATACGGTGCTGCTGTGTTGAGGTTTTCACGATGCTGGGAGGGTGGCTAAAAGGGGCTGAAGTGGGGTGATGGGTGGTCGCGAGCACGGTGTAAGTAATTAACGACACGTTTATACGATATCGTTTGCGAGAGGGCTGCGGCCTGGCACCAATGAAGAACCCTGCTAATAGGAAGTGCTAACGGTGATACTCCTGAATGTTCCCTCGCTTCGGTCGTTCTACCATCTCTTTCTCTCTCTCTTTCTCTCTTCTTCTTCTTCTTCTTCTTCTTCTTTGCTTCTCTTTCTCTCTTTGTTCGCAGAGCAGCGCTCGTGGACCTGACCCGGCCCACTGTAATTCTTCCATTAATTTTTGCTGAGCTCGAGACTAGTTAATATGCATTAAAAAGGGTTAATAAAAGTACCGGCCGAATGCAATGCGAGAATACGGCCGTCTGCAGATCGGTGGAGAATTGCGATCGAGAGCTTCGCGTTCGACGATGTCCTCCTTCGCCGTATTCCTCGATGGTTTATACTAATTGCGTTCTAATTAATTGATACTTCGATTTTACGATTCGCACGGGACTCGTTGCTGCATGACGTAATGCGCTTTCTACAAGCTTTTCTTGTTTTTTTTTTCTTTTTCATTTGTTTTAACATAGCATAACATGAACGTATTTCCGATCGGTGAATCGATTAGTTTTTTTATTTTAAATGTAACAAGGTCGACGACGACGACGACGACGACGACGACGACGACGACGACGACGACGACGAATACGATTTATAACTTACGATATTTCATTGTAATCCTTTCGAAGCTACGAAGGAGGACATTTCTTTGGCAGAACTGAAGTTGAAAGAAATCGATAAGAGCCGATGATAGAAGGGCAGCTTCTAAGTCACCTCTGCTATTGTTCTCTGGAGGGAATAATAATTGGTCGGGTTGGTAATCCCTATGAGGGTTAACGAAAAGGGTGGTACTGCGGTTCTCGTTGGTACCAACGAGCCAGCCAGCCCTGAGGTAAAAGCTTCGTGAAGAGGGTAGAAGAGAGACGAAAAAGGGGGATAGTTGTAGTATTCTGTAGTAGAAGGTGGTTGAGTCGAATACCAGGGAGAGAAAGGGAGAGAGAAGGATGGAAGTATCTGCATGAGAAGAGAGGGAAAAGAGAGACAGCGACACCAGCGGCGAAACGTTAGAGAAGAAGGGGGATGGTTTCTGGCTACGGATAGTCGCAAATCACTTTAACTGCGCGAAGAGCAGTTTGGAGCCGCTAATGGCGTCAAGTGTCTCAGATACCATGGCTTCGGGGTCGGATCGTCCGGTCTCTCGTCGACGAGTTGGTGTTCTTTACCGACGCCGACAACCAGAGGACGATTACTCTACAACTATGCATAGTCGAGTATTATTTCACTTTTGATCGCAATAGACTACACCCAAGAAGATCTAATTCGTAATTAAAAAAATATTACTTGAAAAAATTACACTTGTGTTAGTATGGTAAATAAAAAGATTAGAAGTTGTAACGATACACAGAGCGGTCAGTCGAAGATATTAGAAGCTTTAAGCAAGTTCCTAAGGAAGGTAGAACCAACCTCAGAAGCAGGAGATTCTCCAGAACATTTTGGTTAGTATAGGGTGGTGGTATATGGTCGTAGGAAGGGCAATGGCATGACGGTACCGCGTTTAATGTCCGAGCTAGCGAACCCGTCCTCACGCAGCGGTGTCCGCCATCCGTTACATCTATAAATCTAAGATAACAATATTGCTAGCAGTAGCGAGCGGAGCATCACCTCCTCGTAACTGGGTGCTAGTACACCCTCGGCCCCTTGTCCTCAGTCCCTCGTCCTCGGTTGCTCAGTTGCCTCTTCCTTCCCACTTCTCACCGTTGCGTCGGCTAGCACTGGGGGCCAGTAATGAATGTTTGTACAACGACCATTAGCGCTCTACGGAGGGACGGGGGATAGTAGATCGAAAGGGCCTCCTCCGGTGTAAGCGGGCCCCCGCAAAACCATTTCATACACATGGGGACACTTTCTGTCTCACGCTTTCCCCCTACCATTCTGTTTATGTTCCTCGACCAACCTGTAACGTTTATTCACTCTCCTCTGGCTGGCAAGAGTTTTATGACGACGCACGTTATCCAAAGCCACGCCTCTCGCCCCTACGAAAAATCTATGTTCCACTGGAAAGAAGTAATTTGCTGCAAATACTTTATCTTTTTTTATCTCGGGATATAGTTGTGTAAGTAATGTCTCAGCCGTTTATTTACAAAGTGGTCTAAATCCATTTGTCAATTATTATTTTACCGGTGGTTATGCCTGTGGTTACTTCTAATGATAGACATTGTTGCGTGCTACAAATGTCATAAAAAGAAATAATTTACTGTTTGTCCCATAAAAAATACTAAAATTACAACGTTATAATCTTAAATTTTCTTTATTAGGAATACTATTATCGTTGCACGCACGTGCAACGTTCGAAATGTCATATTAACAACATTCAATGTAAGAACTTTCATAGATGATCATCTGTCAATCTGAAGGTGAATGTCGAGGAAGACGGTTCTCCGATCATATACTTGGTGTTTTTAATTAACAATACTCATTCTTTTCGATTATTTAATAATTACTTTAATATACTAACACATTAAACATTTAATTTTAGTTTTTATTTATATACACTTAAGGCAGTACTACTCATTAAATATATTTTTAATAATATTGAAACGCGAACCCTTCAATATCTATAATGATATTGAATAATAAATGGAGTTAGACCACTTTGAAAATGAACGGCTCATTTATCCATCTACTTTGAAACGCTTTTGTACAAGTGTCATCGTCCATATGCGAATAATCTTATGATCAGGATTTTTAATATAAATTTGATTACTCTTATTATTATCTGCATTACATTTGAAACTTATTATTTCTAATTTTGATTGCTCTCGTTAATTTGGAATGAGAGGTAGCTATCCTACGCTTTGATCAAATTATGGAGAGGATACATTATCACTATTCGCGAATGACCCCTAATGATGGTACTCTTAACGTTTGTTTGCCGAAAATTCGATCCCATTGGCTCCTTTTGTAACACGAAATCAATGTAGCAGTCGACGGGTTTTATTTAGTGAACATTTGTAAAGTACGCCACGGCCGTTTTCTATGTAATACGCCGAGCTTTTGGACTCACTTTGTTCTGTGTGTGAGGGATAGAGCGAGAGAGAAGAGTATTACTAACTTCCGTATCGATGTAATCGACATACCCAGTGGCCTACGCAACCTCCCACTAGCCTGCGGGTATTTTGGAAAATAAAAAAGGCATGCATAAAAATGCTCTGTGACCTGTACGCGTGCACAGGTGTGGGCAGCCGTTGTGGTGAAGAGATGGAGGAGGAGCAAAAGGGGGCTGATAGGGGGAGGAGGAGGAGGTGGGTATGGTTACGGGCTGAAATCGACATCAGCGGTCGGCACAAAATTTATTTATTATTTTTGTCGTGCAATTTTGTATCGTGCCCAACTGCGGTGAAATTAAATTATTATTTTGCCGGTATAAATCATTGGTCATGAGAGAGAGAAAAAGAGATGCAGATATGGTGGATGAAGAGGGAGAAAAAGCGATGGAGATAGTTTGAACGAGAAGAGTGGAGGAGAGGGAACAGAGGGACGTACAGAGAGTGAAAAAGGGAGAAAGAGTAAGAGAAAGAGAAAGAGAGGAGAAAGAGAAAGAGAAAGGGAAAGAGAACGAGAAAGAGAAAGAGAAAGAGAAAGAGAGTACTCGCTTTAAATCCCCGCAAATGAATATTTATATTTTCCATTGAATTACTCTTTCGGGGCGGCATAATACGCGTGAAATTGAAATATATTCGATAAATTATTTTATCGAACTACGGTACGGCTAATCGGCGCTATATTCAACAGAAAATCCGATGCTGCCGGCGGCCGAATTTTATGACGGTTGGGTCACGTTCAACCTTCCACGGTTTCTCCTCGTCGAGGAACGACGTGCTCCTCTCGTACTACGCGTACTTGATATTCTAATCGAGATATACACCACCATTTTGAAATCTCCAAGAAGAAGAACGCGTCGTTAGCTACGTCTCGCGTAATTAAACTCCTGTTCGAAAGTAGACGGAGATCAATTTAAAAGCGCATCATCTCGTCGCGATTTTATCTCGTCCGCGATCATTTCATATAAGCGATAGTGTTGCGACTTACACCAATTACCGTCGTACTTTTAATCGCGCGTCACGTTAATGCGCGCCATTAAAAACCACCCCCTATTTTACCAGTTAACGGGGGTTTTCGTTTCCCTATTAGCGGTTCGCCGAAGCGAGTCAATCGGCAAAATAATCCGGAAAGAGATAGAAACGGTAGGGGATGGAAAGGTGCGCTGAAGGGAGTTAAAAATGAAAGCGAAAATGAGAGGGAAAAAGGTAGCAAGAGTACGATCGACAGTTCCATACCGCGCGGAGAATGATTACGTTCGTAATTCCGTGTAAAAGCCCATTGCGCGATTTCGTAATGCGAAATAATTATTGGCGGCGGAGCGTGCGACGGCTATTAGCGCGTACAAAACAGTTTTATATCGCGAACAGACGCCATTAACAAGGAAGAATCGTTCGGTGGCATCGATGCGATGTCGAACGACAAAAGCATCGACCAGATTACGCGGTTGGCCGCTTGTAACGGCCGTAATAACGAACCGCACGCACAGGATTAATCGCTTAAAGCATTTACTATTTCTAGTGATCCTCCTCCTCTCATTTTTTATCCCGTCCCTTTCTCTTATTTTATATGCATATCAAGAAATTGTACTTTTTTAAATACTTTTTGACGAATTTCGGCGTTTACTCTTTCATTTTCCGTTTCTCGTATACGACGAAAGCCTCGAGCGTCTCGGGGAGGCGAAGCGTTGAAAATTGAGATTCACCATATTAGGGAAGTAACCGCAGTTTATTGGCCACGGAGTCTGCACGTAATATTCCCTAATAACAATGATTTGGTGTGCGGAGCTGCTGGCAGTCTTGCTTCCTTCCCTTTCGGGTCACCCCCTTTAGTCACCTCCTTTAGTCACCCTTCCGCACCTTCTCCGCTACGGATTCAGTCGGCCGCTAGCTTTTACTACTATCCTATGGTCTGCTTCGATATCCTTCTACAAAACTGTGAATATGTGTACGAGCTAGAGAAGTGAAGAACAGGCAAGAGGGAGAGAAACAAAGAAGAGAGCTTGCGGCATGCTTGAGACCGTTCTGACAGAGAAAAGAGGATAGATACTGAAAGAGGGTGAAATAGGGAGAGAAAGAGAGAGAGATAGATAGAGAGATAGAGAGAGAGAGAGAGAGAGAGAGAGAGAGAGAGAGAGAGAGAAAGCAGAACCAGCCCAGCGTGAGTTAAGCGTTTAATAAGCTTAATCACGCGACAGATCTGTGAGATACAACTTGCTTCGCCTCGCCGCCACCGAGCCAGCAGGCCACCCTTCCCACCAACCTCTGCTCTCCTACCACTCTCTATTTCTCTCTCTCTCTCTCTCTCTCGCTCGATCCCTCAGCAGCATCGTGTCCTCTTCCTCTTTCGTCGCTGCTGGTTTCATCCCTGCTGTACCATCTGCTGTTAGTATTTTACCGGTTGTACTACGAATGTGCCGTTTCTCTCTCCCTCTTTCCCTCTCGTCGACCTCACCGTCTCCCTATTAACGCGAAACTGTTCATTGCAAGGAATAACGAATTCTGAAATTGCTTGCTGGGAGCCACGTTGGGATTGGTATCGATGAAAAGGGGACAAATGGAATAGGCGGATGCGAGATACGTTCCCTCGTCAGTAATTTAATGTTCTTTTTTTCATCTTTTCTTTTTATCTTCTAGAGAACAACTTATAAAGGTTTATATTCGAGGATCGGCTCTCTTATCTAATTCCAATAGGGTTATGTATAATCTCTTTGTAATAAGTTCGTTCGGTGAATTCACATAAATTTGGAATCGTATTCGTGGAAGGTAGCTCGGCGTTGAGATTACGCCAAGAGTAAGCCAACATCGTGGAACGGACGTTCGACATCAGCATTCGTGGATCCTGCAACCTGCGGATCTTGCCGAATAGTTTACTAACATTGATCATGCGAAAGCGGATGCGTCGAACAATGGATAGAATCGTCGTGGATTCCACGCTAAACTGCGTCTCAACTCGTACACTTCTATCCTAGTTGACTAAAACGATTAGATCAGCCATACACTCTAACCTGCAGTAGTTTGCCAAGTCTTCGAGTGCTGCCCGAATGCCCAGTCATTAATTTACCTTTATTTTCTTCTTATTTTTATTAGATATTAACCTTTCTGTTCTTCTTAGATGTTGTATGAAATTTAAACGTCGATGAAATGGGTTTGTCTTGGCTGTTAACACCGACTCCACTTTCGCTCCCTTTTATTGAGAGAGAGAGAGAGAGAGAGAAACGCGTGACGTGGGGATCCGATGAACGATGACGCCCTTGAGGCAAATGCGCGGTTTCACGAAGCACCTGCTGACAAATGCATTCGTCGCCACTGTAGAAACAAATAATCGTCGCTTGCTCGATGACGTGCCATTGCGTCGATAACAGCGTGCCTTTAATCATCCCCTTTGCATCATTAGAACAGCCTTTTTCTACTTTTACAAAATGTCATTTTATGCAAGTACCTACCTTATAAATAATGTTATACAACAAAATATTTAACTTGGATGAATATAGTTTTCTACTGCAATAATTGCATATTAAAATGTTGCAGAAGACAAAGTGAGCTCGTCTTCCATTTTAGAAGATGACCGTTCGTGCGGAAGGAGGTAGGAACGATCGTGGTCACCGGTATAATTCAATTTCAAGCTGATCCACGATTATTACGAAGCGTTGGAAGCTTCCGAAGTGTATTTCGCACTCCTGAGAACAGGTTGTTGCTTAGGTGGTAGCGGCCGGTCCTCGGATAATGGATCTGACAAGCATAATTTTGCGAACCCTCGTAGCTCGACCGTTGTCATGAAGGTAGTGGCCGGTATTAAGGTGCTGGCGTTAAGTCGTCCTGGAGTTCTCTCTTGGCACGGACGGTTCAAAGGCATCCACTTCCATTCTCGCGGTGGTCCGGCAGCACGCGCGATTAGATCGTCAACGGGGAGATAATTAAGGAAGACGCTCCTACGAAAATCCCCTTGCCTTCCACGAGTGAGAGAGAGAGAGAGAGAGAGAGAGAGAGAGAGAGAGAGAGAGAGAGAGAGTGAGAGAGCTGAACACCGAGCGAACCAAACTACTACCCATAATGTTTTCTTGGATAATTTGAAGTGACTCCTTAGATCTAAAACACGAGGGAGAGAGAGAGAGAGAGAGAGAGAGAGAGAGAGAGAGAGA